>JBBBDQ010001827.1:1262500-1494940 GCA_037127315.1 Ascarosepion bandense | reverse complement strand
AAAAAGAATTGGCATGCTAAAATAGACATAATAAAAGAAAAAACTGTCATGCTGAAAAAGACATATTAAATGAAAAAGAACTGTCATTATGAAATAGACATAAATAAAAAAAAAACTGGCATGTTGGAATAGACATAATAAAAGAAAAAGAGCTATCATGCTAAACTAGACCTAATAAATGAAAAACAATTGTCATTCTGAAAAAGACATATTAAATGAAAAAGAACTGTCATTCTGAAAAAGACATAATAAATGAAAACAAACTGTCATTCTGAAATAGACATAATAAATGAAAAAGAACTGTCATTCTGAAATAGATATAATAAAAGAAAGAAGAATTGGCATGCTGAAATAGATAAAAAATAAGAAAGAAACTTGGCACACTGAAACAGAAATAATATGAGAAAAAAGTACTGGCAAGTTGAAATAGATATAATAAAAGAAAAAAAGATGAGGTCTTTTAGTCAATGATAAAATGTTAAGTTTTTCTTGATTGGATTATATATATTATAAATTATACTTTTGAACATGCACAAACTACAATCTACTACAAAATTGTATATTTTGTTTTGACATTGAAAGAACAATGTCTCATCAGGTAGTTAATAATGATGGTTAATTCATCAGGTAGTTAATAATGATGATAATGATTATTATTACCATCATTATTATTCTAAAGTATGATTTATAATAAATATTCATTGCCCTATTTTTATATTGAGCACTGTTTTAAATTAATGTTTTGACTGTTGCAAATATTTTCTTCATTCATTATTCATTTATATATATATATATATATATATATATATATATATATATATATATATATATATATATATATATGTTACCATAAGTTCATTTAATACAGTTCTTGTGTGACAGAATATAGTACATTAGTATGTATGAATAAATTGTTCAGTCTTAGTGAGATAGTCCTTCATTATTTTGTGTGAAATAGCATAAATTAACTTAATTGAAACAAAGCGAACAAATTCTTCTCTACCATGGACAGAGTAGGACACTCTTATAGATTGTGAATGGATCAAATTGTGATGTTTTTCAAATGTGTGTATTAACCCTGAATGATCTTAAAATTCGTTTTTACTATTTGAATGTTTTTGTTAACATCTTCAAAACAAATATGAAAAGTTTATGTCCTGAAAACACATTTATGCACTTTTCTCATTGCTACAGAATGTAAATTTCTTGTTAAGTTCTCTAGTAATGTCCCCTGATACTGAGATTGCTGGTTTGAGAAATATGTATGTAATGTTTAGAAGTATGTTTAGAAGTATGTAATGTTTAGCTCAAGTAACTGAATGTGCATTTGTGTTGCAGTGAATATCAGCTTGGAATGAGAAATCACAGACCTGATTTTGAATTCCTATTGAATTTGTTGTATTCACTTATGTGCAAATACCATCAGAAAAAGTATTAATCCATCTTTTCTCTCTCCAGTTATGGAATAAATAGCAGGACAGATTGGGTTATATAGCCTTGGTTGGCAACCAGTCTACCACAGAAAGTAATAGCAACCTACTGCAGGAAAATCTTCTGCTCAGTCATGGCTTTTTTGAGATATGATTGCCCAAGTGGGTATCATGTATTGCATTTAACCAACTGAACCCTATATCCAAGCCTTGTAGCAAATGTGTTTGCTGGTTTGGCATTGATTATTTTTTGAGTCATTATGTGTTTTACCAGTGTTTTGTTGATTTGTTGGTTTTGCTGCATTATATAAAGATGGCAATGATGGTGTGATGAGTCGTCCTATTCCTGCATCTATATAAGTTGGTCTGAGTTCGTCAAGGGATATATTTTTTCCATGTTGCAGTATAGTAAAGAATTTTTCAGCTCTCTTGTGAACAGGGAAGGACCATTATATATATTTTTCAAATGTGCATGAACAGTTATGATTGATTCTGAAATTGCTTTTTATAATCTGAATTTTTTTTAGAGAACATAACTCATACATTGAGATGATGTATGGAGATACATTTACACACTTCTCTAATCACTATAAAAGAAAATTCTAGCTACCTTCTTCAACATAACCCTACATATTAATAAGTCACACAGAGTGTTGGTCAAGGCAACTGTAAGCCAACATTCACTGGACTTTCAATTCCTGCCAGTCATACAGCATCAAAAACATCAGGTCAAATTTATAAATGACAACCCAGATATATACCAACAGGAAATGATTGGTATATCATCCACTTTCACAAGCAGGGACAGTAAATTTGAAGACAACAATTAAAAATCTGTTATGATCTTTTTACCATACATAAGGAGTAGATAAAAACAATTCAGAGGATCTGCAGTCCATACAATATCAGGATATGTTGAAGATATCTTTTCTAAACCAATATTAAAATTATATAATAAAAAGAAAATGCTGGAATTCTGTAAAAATTGATAAAAAATATTTATAATAAAAAGGTAATATTAAAATTGTATGAAAAATTGAGAAAATTAGCAAGTTACTAATGCAGCTTCTTTTTCAAAGAAATCTCCATAATGAAGCCAGTCATTTTATATATAAAAATAAAAACAGGAATAAAAATTTGAAAAAAATGATTCCAATTGGATTTTTGTTTTTATCATCACCTCAAACTTTAAAAAGAATAGTGAAGAGCTTAGTGAAAGCACCAACCTTTTTTCCCCCTATTCTTTTTACCAAGCCTCCTTGGAAGAGAACATGACCAAGATCTGTATTGCTACAACAAATACAAGGGCAAGACCAGCCACTCCTTGAACATAAGGGTGGGGAACCTTAAAAAACTGTTAGTCCACAGAGTGATGTTGTATGCAATGAAATGAAGGTAATAGACAAAAAAACACCATAGAGGATAAAATGACAGAAAGAATCAGGGCACACATTAAGCTTAGACAACTTTCTCAGTAGACTTAGCATAGAGACAAACACAATCTGGAATCTTCTGATTAAGAAAGAAAGGACAATCAAAATTTCCATTACATGAATGTAGCTTAAAACTCCAAAATAACACCATGGGCATTTTCCAAAAAATACATGGCCTAAGAAATTAAAGTGTTGATTAAAGCTTACCTGAATTTATGGTTGTAGTGAGTTTAATCCTAGGGTAGGGTAATGTAGAAAAAGCTAAAATGTACTTGATATATCTCCTAAGAATGGTAAACTGAATGAGAAAAATTTGAACAAAGGGTTCAGTTCAAAATTCTGCAAGGGTTAGCAAGTTTGTTGAAGTAAGTCAGAAAGTACAACAATAGAAATGTGAGTATAACAACCAGGATGAGTTTCCTAGTTCAAATGTACAGGCATATAATAATTATACTTCCTTACATTAAAAGACTTGTACTCTTTCACTCAATTACCTACACAGTTAGGTAAACAAAGCATTATAACAGCATTATTCATTCACACTAATTTGAATTGAGGTATTTATTTTTACTGTAATGTAGAGAATGGCTCGTGTTTTTGTTAATTAAATGTTGCCCTTATTATAGAATGTTGTTTGGCTTAAATCTTATGTAGGATAATGTCTAATGGTGTTGTAAGTTAACCTTCAGCAAAATTTTGTTCTGTTCTGGGAAATTTGCTAAAAATTTATTTAATGCTAAATTAAAACTTGCTACTATTTTCACTAAAGTCAAATTTTACCAAACAATGTGTTATGGTGATCTTCTAAGCATAGCATAGATGTGGCACAAGGCCAAAAGTAAGGGACACCCAGTGAGGATCGAACTCACTATTCAGTTGTAATGATTCTAGAGAGACAAACTTGCTAACCATTACACCACCTCTAGGTGCCCCCAAATGATGTGTTATATAGGAAGAAAGTGTCGATACTGACACATGTGGCTGAACACAGATCTCCAGGCAATAAACATAACTGTTGAATGAATTGTGCTACTGGGATCACATGATCATAAATATTTAGTATATAAAGCACTCAGACAGAAGTTTGAGTGTGTTCTGTGTTGCGTAGAATTGTCATTGTCAGACTCTCTGCCTTTGGGCAGAGAGGAACCCAGATGAGGCCTCGCCAAAGGACAGAGTTTCATCTGGGGAAAAATAGATCAATTTTTTTAAGTGCTCAAATTTCCCACTTTAAATGACCTTGTGTTACATCTGCCTCAAGCATACACCCTAGTGGGGAGGTAGTGGATATTGTTCTGTGCTGTGCATCATTCCGGTGTTGTGTGTCACTAAAGAGATTGTTTCTGAGTGAATTACTCAAGAGAATTATTCCAAGAGCATTATTGTGTATTATTCAAAAGATTCATTTAGTATGTTGACTTTATGTAAAGATACCGAAATATTATAACTCGTTAATAGTAAGTTAGCAAAAGTTCCTTTCAGTTACGAAAAACTAATGTTATAAAACAATGTATGTATTTGGATAAAAATTTGAACAAACTTTTTTTCATTATTAAGCATAAAATGAACCCATGAACTTTTGATAACGCCACAATATTTTTAATATCCTAATTGTAATGACACTATAGAAAAATAGTTGTTTGATGTCAAAATAAAAGAAATCTTTTATTCCTTCAACTTTTATTGTTTTCAACAAGGGAAGCATTTGTGATCCAACAGCAGTTATTTTGATTCAATTTTTTTCTTTAATCTAAAATAGTGCCAAACCATTCCTTTATCATTTTTAATTTTTATATTAAGCTAACTTACTTGACCAAATATAATAAAGAATATGGTGTTGCACCAATCCTTCAAATACAGCGAATGTTGAAAATCAACATTCAACTTCTTGTCTTTGGTCTGGGGCCAAATACTTGCCATTGGTGACAGTGATTGACTGATTAAAATAGAGCTGAGAATGGAGAATGGATATTCAGTATCTTTGAGAAAAAATGGGTTTTAGAAAGGAAAACGGTAACAGAAAAAGTGTAGTTAAAATAAAACTTAACCAGATTTATTAATTTGATTTGACTTTGTCAGCGTTAGTTTCTCTTAGTCTTTGTCTTAAAAATGTATGAAGATTTTTTGCTTTTAATGTATTGATTCCCACATGAAGCATAACGAAAAAAAACTCATAAAAATAGACATAAAAATACATAAAATATAAAAAATATATAAAATATAAAAAATACACCCATAATTTAGTGCTGCTGAGATTATGCAATTGTTTTGTTTTTACAAACAGGTTTGTATTAAAACTAGATATTGAAATATTCCAAATTGTAATTGATCAAAATATGTGCAAATAAGTTTAAAAGAAGTTTGTAGTTGAAGTTTTTAGAAATTTGATTAAAATTTCTAAAAGAAATTGATTTGAAAAGATAAGTTGACAGGTACATGTTGTAGTGAGTATGAAATGATAATAACTCCATTTACACACTCTTTTCAAATTTGGGTGGAACTGAAGAAAAAAAAAGGGAAGTAATTTGTGAACCTATGTGAAATTGAGTTTGTATCTTAATTCCTTAAATATTTAGGAACATATCTGACATAGACAACACTTTGCCAGTTTGTCTGTTGAGTGATCAGAAGTGAATTGAAATCTACGTCCTTTCTTATACAAATTTTGTAGTGAGTATGAAATCTTAATAACTTGCTTTACGTACTCCTTTCAAATTCGGCTGACCTGAGGAAAAAGATGGAAAGAAATTTATGAATTGCTTTTGGACCAATGAAAACTTTGTCTTCACACAAATTGGCTGGCAAGCTGAGAAAAAGATGGAAATAAATTTGTGAGCCTATGTGAAATTGCTTTCGGATGAATGTAAACCTTGTCTTCACAGAAATTACCTGTTGAGTCAAGAAAAAGAAAGAAAAGAAAATAGTAAGTCTCTGTGAAATCTTTTTTGATATGAAATTAGAAGTAAAGTTAAAAGTGATGAGTGTCTGAAGTCATGTGAGAGGTTTCCTTTCTGTTTGCACATCCAGCATTCAAGTTCATAGCTTCTCTGTGCCTTTATATAAATATAATAAATATAATATGGTAAGTGTTCTGACAAATTTTCCTTTGTGATATCTAGACATTAAGCACAGTACTAGACTAGTGGCAATATCTTATCATTTTACAGTTGAAATTGTTAGATGTAACATCTATGCTGACATTTTCTTCTCTTTCATTTCTCACTTGTGGAATTCACTTCTGGCTTCTTGCTTTCCAGTCAACTTTGATCTTCAAAAAGTTAAACGCAATGTCAATCGTTATCGTCTGTCTCCTTAATTCCTGTTCTTTTATTGATCTCTCTCCTATATAGTGCTGTTTTTATTTTATATGATATTCATTTAGCAAAATGTTGACATTTTAATAATTTACACTTCTAATTCCTGTGTAACAGGAGAGATATATTGAAACAAAATTTATTTTCCTATTTGTATTTCCCCTATTATTATGGGCATTATTATATCTATGATATAATAATATCGCATTTTACACATGAAATAGAATGGCTGAAACAAAAAGGAATGACAAACATGTTTTGTCCTCAGAGGGACTTTTATATACTAAGGTGTACACAAAAATATATATATAAATAAAGAATACGTAGTGAATCATAGTGACATAGTGAGTCAGACAAACCTACTTAGGTTTCACCTAAACAGATTGCAAGGGAAAGCTGGCCAGCTTTCACTGACTAGGTATTCTTTACTTATTCTGCTCTAGTTAAGTATTGAGCACTTTTGTTAGTTGATTACTCGTATTAGGGTTTTTTCTTTGGGCTATGTGCTGACTTGGTCCGAACCCTTTTGACTGATGTTCATGTACTTAGCTCTTTCTTTTTTAAAACTGTTTTTTCCCTTCTTTGTAGATTTGTGGAAGGTTTTTTGACATGAGTATAGTTATAATCTCACTTATATATATATATATATATATATATATATATAGTTATAACCTCACTTATATATATATATATAACAGTATAGTTATAATCTCACATATATATATATATATATATATATATATATAATCCTACTTATATTATATATATATAAATGTTAAAATCATTTGTTTCTGATGAAAGATCGAGGTCGGTCTGAAATATCAAATATATATATATAATAATAGAAATAAATAAAAACTGTCAAAAAAAAATACATTTTTAAACTTACAACTTTTTAGTAGTTTTTCCTATATATATATATATATATATATATATTAGTCATCCACATACAAATCTGTTTTGCTGTATCACAGCTCATCAGTGTGGCTAGACATATCCACTTGCTTCTGGCCGGGATTGAAAACTCGACCGATTTGGTGTCAGTCGGAGTCCCTACTCCCTAAGCCATCGGCGCATGGGGTTGGGGAAGGGAAATTTTAACATCTTGTATGTAAGCAGTGTATATAGTACCATGTGGAAAATAATATATCATGTATATCTAAACAGCAAAACAAAATATGAGGAGAAACAAAAGGATGGGTCTTACATATAATATGGAGATATTCCTATGTCTGGAGAAGGATTAGAATATTAGGACTCCAAATTTAAACAGGCTAGAATGATCTATGTGCCAGGCAAGGACATATTCCATAAATGGAAAACAGTGAGTCTTTGGCTTTCCCAAATTGAGGATTGCAAGCTCAAGTTACTTTTTTATATCTACGAAAGATATATTCCCAAAGGGAAAAAGCATCATATGCTTGTAAGCTACTAAATAAGGCAGATTTACGCTCAGACTGGCCCCTTGAAAGCATTCTCATGTGGTGGCTGCTGTAAATGAACTGAATTTGACTGCCATTTTTGTCACTGTATTTAGTGATGTCACTAATCTGCTGTCATGTGACATCTCCATCAAGGGAGAATAAATGCCTTCTGTATCCTTACACATGTTATGCAGTAGAAAAGTCAGATAAAAACATTTAAAAAGTGGGTTTTTTAGAGCATTGCAAATCTTATAACAGCTACTCTGCACTAGTTGGGATGATTTTGTTATTTCCTTCAATTTTATCCCTGCTCAGAGATTATTTGTTGTGGCATGGTTATTACTTTTTAAATAATTTTCTCTGCAACATGATTATTTTGTTCCAGGTTATTAAACTTATACTTTTATTTTATAAATTGAAAAATTACCACTATTTTAGAAAGCTTTTGTATTTTGTACAAAAGAGTAATCTCTTTCTCTGTGTTATACAAAATGAAAAAAAAAAAACAGTGTGTGAAAAGGAAAGTTATTTTCTTGATAACACTATTACTGTAAAAACTTTTGACTCTGTTGGCATGTAAAAAAGCAATGACTAGAAATTTAATAAAACCCATTTTCTTTATTCTTGAGAATTAACAACAAAAATATTAAACACTATTTATTTATTAGATTGAATAAAAACTTCTTTTCATAGTTATTTATAAAATGGTAAATAATAAAGATTGCATTATGATTTTTTTATAAATTTTTGAATAAAAACATTCCTATTAAAATTTTTTTTTATAAAATGGTAAATAATAAATCTTGATAAAAGGTATATAATAAACACTATATTGTACTTGTTTTATATATTTTCATAATCTTGTAAATAAAGATTGTGAGGAAGTCAAAAATGTATATAGCAATTGCAGTGTCAAGGGAATAAAAGAAATATATACATTTTTTTGTGTGTAAGAAGGTTAAACATTGCCTTTAACTGACTGCCAGCTGATTGACTAGCATTTAATTGTCACATGGTACTGTTGTGGTTACTAATTCAGGTGTTGTATAATTTCTTAATATAATACAACCCTATTTCGGTTTATATTTGTAGTAAGCTTATTTTAGTGTTTTCTTTCTTTTGCATCAAAACCCAAATCATGAAGTTTCTTTTATATATGACTACCTCTGTCAAGGATGACAATGAGTGTAAGAACTTCTTACAATTATAAATACTGATTGTATCATTTATTGTTGGGTCAGAGTTGAGGGATAAAAATTTATTATGCATGATGAGGAGAAAAGGTATAAATTTTGCCTCTATAAATATCAGAAAGATTTTGATTGAAATGTATTCTTCCTTTTCACCATGCAACATAAATGATGTGAGGAAAGAGAAGGTTAATATTGATTTACAGAAACAAAATGCAGCAATAAACTTAAGTGAATTTATTCACAGTGGATGTGAATGCATTGTTTAGAGACACATGTAGAGAGAGTTCTTGTTTTGCTTAGCTGCATGATGATTTGTCTTCAGCAGGTTGAAGTTTTCAGAATTTATACTGATGGTGTTAGAAATCATGCTCAGATTTAATCTTTTGTTGCTTTGAGCATGATTAATTTATGAGTTGTATGAAGTTGATTGATGTCATATTCTATGTTGCATTTCTATGGTGCAGCAATTTGTACATATTCTTCAATTGTCTGTGAGATGATCTTTCGGTCTGATCATAAAAATGGCAATAGTATCATGTCTCTGTTTGTGCCTCTGTGTGTCTCTCTGTTTTTGCTGTCTGTGCCTGTTCCTTAAATAACCATGGGTAGGCTCCCAAGCAAGATTTCAGAATTTAAGTGGAAAGATATTTCATTGGCTGATATGGACAATTGAGGATGTTTAAAAATATTGGTTTCTGTTGCTATGCAGATATTGTGTTGGCATTTCTGGGCATAAGCAGGAAGCAACAGATTCACATCATTAGTTCTAAATGAATATTAGCAGCCTCTGATAAAATTCAAGTTCTCTTCACTTATTTATGCAAAAGTTCTAAGAAATACTTTTGCATCCACTATTTTTTCTTGAAACATAGTCATTCCATTTAAAGTAACACCCAAGAAATAAGTCTCTTTCTAATTTGTTTCCTGTTTAGGATGCGGTTTCCGGTTTTCCCTTTTCAAGTCTTTTCACTCTTTTATTTATTTATTTTTTTTCCAATTGGAGTGGATAGACTAAACTGTCGCCCGGTTCACACTCCACCCACATCTATTGGGCGGGTGAGGAGACTCATCCCTTCTTTCCTGTTTGGGATGCGGTTTCCGGTTTTCTCTTTTCCAATCTTTTCACTTTTATTTATTTATTTTTTTTTCAATTGGAGTAGATAGACTAAACTATCGCCCGGTTCACACTCCACCCACGTATACTGAACAGGTGAAGAGGCGCATCCCTTGTTCCCTGTTTATGATGTGATTTCCGGCTTTCTCTTTTCCATTCTTTTTACCCTTACGTAGCTCCCTACGCATCAGTGGCGTTATCGCCTTGCTTGGGGTGATATGATTAAAAAAAAAAAAAAAAAAAAGAATGAGACCTATTTCTTGGGTGTTACTTTTGATGAAATGACTATGTTTCAAGAAAAAATAGTGGATGCAAAAGTATTTCTTAGAACTTTTGCATAAACTGTTTAGTTTTTGTATATTGAACACAGTAAAAGCTGTAGTTAGTTTTTCTTATTAATCAATATTACTGTTGCATTTATGAATCAATCTATATTTATGTGCATATTTTAAGGTTTTGTCTTTGAGATAAGCAGAAAACAAAGAAATTATTTTCAAATTACAATAGAAATTACTTGACCATTATTGGAAAATTACAAGGCCATAAATTAAAAAGAAAAAAAGAAAAAAGAAATGTTGGTATTCTTTTGTATAAAATTTGTAGAAAAGATAAGTCTGGGATGTTATTTTTCCACATCTTGTAAATAACACAAACCTCTAATTCCAAGGTATATCAGATTTTCAAAAGAGAACACTGTTTACTATATGAATTACTGTATATATATATATATATATATATATATACAAAATCGAAAATCTAAGAGTGAGCCAATAACCTACCATGATTTCGCTTAACAGCTCGTCAGGGAAAAAAAGACTTAGAAATTATACAGCATAATATATGTAGAATTTCAGCTTAAACAAGGAAGACACCAAACTCAAGAAAAAGTGGGGATAAACTTTGTGTACTCTGCTTTCGTATTGAGCTCTTTTTTTATTGTTAAGGTTTTCGTCTTGGGGTTTTTTCTTTCTCACGAATGCTTGACTTTTTGTTCAAGTATTTCGTTTGTTTCTTTTTTCTTCCCCTTCTTTTCCCTCCGGGTTAGTTCCCGGTGGGTTTCAAGACGATCTCATTTGTAGTTTAATTATTGCTAGTTTTGACAAAATTAGTTCTATTGCTATTGGTATTATTACTATAATTAATATTACTATATATATATATATATATATATATATATATATATATCAGTTTGTCTGACGATTACAAGAGCGTGAAACGCAGGGTCATGAACTCACACCTATCTAACTGAATATGTTAGCGCTATCACAGATATTGAGCGCTTTCAAATAAGTACCGTGCATACATAATATATAAATAATATGATATATATAACAAATTGCATATATATATATGTATACACACACACACACACACACACATATATATATATATATATATATATATATATATGGAAGGATATTTTCCATACAATATTTCTCAACTATCTAACCCAGTGGATAATTGAAATGTACTGTACAGAAAAAACAGACTATCCACTCATACATGAGTATCCATTAAAAATAATGTTAACACAAATAAACTTAAATAAATATGTCAGTTAATACCAATTTTTTAAATTTTCATATTGTTTTGTAATATTGTCTTCATTTTTTTTACATTAAGATACGATCCAAAGCAGAGATTGATATGCTAAAAATCTGGAGAATATATATCTAAATAGCTTAATTTGATATAAAAAAAATTATATATATATATATATATATATATATAATTTTTTTAATTAAGTGCAGCCTAAGCAAGGCAATAAAGCAACTAAGACACAAGGGGTTACTAGATGTGGAATAATTACAAAATAGAAATATTCTTTAATGCAAGTCATTTGTTGTATTTCTCTATGACTTTTTCTTTGCTCAATTGAACGTTCTGCTATTTAGTTTATCTTTAACTTGTCTGAAATCTTTGTTACAGGTAGTTTGGACTTTAATTCCATTTTTTTCCCCTTTATCCCCAGGATGAAAATCCCTCTTTGCTAGTTGGTCACTCCTTTAGTTAGGCTAATGGCGTAGTAAGATATCTCAGTCCTCAGTCCTGTCTGATTATTGGCATTCGCTAAAAAGTTAAAATTGTCTATTTGCAAAGCACTTTTATCTAACTAGCCGTCCCAATTGTGTGGGCTGTGTGTTGAATATTATTTTACTATTCCTCTTTACCTCTAAAAAATCATTACTTTTTCTCATGTCCAGTGGGTAGATTCTATTCAGTGTTGAATTTCTACTTCTTGCGTAGTGTCAAGAGCGGCCGCTCTGATCAACAGCTGCATAATATCAGGGTTCTTGCAGTGTCATGTCACGCATGGATAGGTGTCCCTGCAGGCGCTTTTGGTGGGCAACTCTGAGGCCACACTTTGCTGCAGCCCGCGGCAGTTCCCTTCCAGTGCATGTCGCAGTTAATGACTGTTTGCCTCCTCTACTCGAGGTCTCTCTACAACAACAACATTAAACATGAACATCCATATCTCCACCGAAAAAGCTAAACCAGACAAATTAAAATCACTTAAACATCTTAACATTTCCTTTACTAACATCCGCAGTATCCAAACCAACTTCAGTAGCGTTGAATCTTTTCTGCATCAAAAGTCCCCTGACATCCTAGCTCTCTGTGAGACTAATCTCAACCCCCTCAATCTCCTCTTCTGACTTCTCTATCCCTGGCTATCTTCCCCTTTTCAGAAAGGACTCCAATGTCCACATGCATGGGCTTGGGGTTTACATCAGTGAACACCTTCCTCTAGCTAGGATGATTTCTCTTGAATCCTTACATCATTCTTATATGTGTTTCCATCTCTCTCTCTTCTAAGCTCAGTTAGCTACCTCTTCTTTCTCTACCGCTCACCATCATCTCCCGACTGCTCCGTTCTTGACAGCATCTCCAACAATATCGACAAGGCCATTTTCTCCCACCTTTTTGCCCATATATTTGTGTTTGGTGACTTTAACGCCATCATGCTGAGTGGCTGGATAACTCCGTCACAGATCTTGCTGGTGTACACACCATGAATTTTTCTATCACTCAGTCCCTTATGCAGGTGGTGGAGTTCCCCACACATTTCTGTAATAACCCTAATGAACACGACTCACTGTGCTTTACCTCCACTTCTGACTCTT
Organism: Ascarosepion bandense; assembly: GCA_037127315.1. Taxonomy (NCBI): domain Eukaryota; kingdom Metazoa; phylum Mollusca; class Cephalopoda; order Sepiida; family Sepiidae; genus Ascarosepion; species Ascarosepion bandense. Next base: position 1,481,907 of record JBBBDQ010001827.1, on the reverse strand, counting down.
GCAATGTCAAGCAACTCTGCCCTCTCAGACAATCTGACTATGCGTTAGTTTCCGTCATCATCTCCTTCTGCCTCCACCCCACCCAAGAACCAGCAGAATATCTTACTGCTACAAAAGAGCCGATTGGGACTCGTTACACGATTTCCTGAGTGATGTCCCTTGCAATAAAGTATTTAGCCTTCTTGCTGAAGACTGTGCGGCTGAGGTCTTCTCTTGGGTTAAGGATGGCATGGATGCTTTCATCCCTGCCAGAAAGTTGAGACTGGAGGCTCAGTAGAAGCGTGCTGAACAGTAGTAAGCCCTCAATTCCTTCTCTAATCAACGATTTTGAGGTCCTCACCTCTTCAACAGACAAGGCTGAGTGCTTTGTTTGCAGATTCTCCACTAACTCAACACCGGACTCATCTGGAGTATCTGTACCCAATTTCCCTCTCCAAACCCAGGCCCAACTGACTGAGATACTAATTACTCCCTTGGTGGTCTCCAAAATAACTTCTAAGCTTGACCCCCATAAGGCGAGTGGTGGCGACAGAATACCCATCATTGTACTAAAAAAATGTGCTCCTGAACTCCCCTCTGTTCTCTCTAAACTCTATAACTACTGCCTTTCTACTTCCTGCTTTCCTGCCTGCTGGAAATCCTTCTCCGTGGTTCCTATATATTAAAATATTGAAAAACCCTCTGACTCAGCTAATTATCGCCCTATCAGCCTCCTACCGATCTTTGGCAAAGTGTTTGAAGCCATCATCAATGCGGAGGTGGTACAACATCTCACAGTCCACAGACTCTTCTCTGACAAATAGTATGGCTTTTGCTTCACCAGATCTACTGCTGGTATGCTCATGACCATCACCGTGTATATACACCAGGCCCTCGATAAAAACAGCAAAGCCCGAACTGTTGCCCTCGAAATCTCCAAATCGTTTGACAGAGTTTGGTATGCTGGCCTTCTATGCAAGCTGCAGAGCTATGGTATAACTGGACAGTTGTTTGACCTTATCCAGTCCTTCCTTTCAAACCGTACAATGAGGGTAGTATTGAATGGACATGCCTCCCAATACTATCAAATGAATGCGGGTGACCCTCAAGGCTCTATTCTAGGTCCAAAGCAAACCTTGTTGTTGAGCTTGAAAAGGACCTCCAATCCATGGTGGACGGGGATAAGAAATGGCTCGTAAATTTTAATGCTTCCAAAACGTAGCTGCTATCTAATAACCACCACAGACAATTGTTCCTCCCACCCATTAACATGGATCAGGCTTCTCTCCTTGAAAATAAAACACTGCGTCTCCTCGGATTAACTCTCCAAGTGCAATAACTATATAGAATCCATAGCTAAATCCACTGCTAAGAAAGTTGGTTCTCTGTGTAGGGCCAGGAAGTTTTTCCTGTCCAAAACAATGCTGCACATATACAAATCTACCATCTGCCCGCACATTGAATATTGCTGCCATATCTGGTCAGGTGCTCCTGCTATCCACTTAGGTATCCTCGACCAAATCCAACAGAGAATCTGTAATGTGATCGATCCCGACTTGGCAGCTAGGATACAGTTGCTTTCTCACCGACGCAGTGTGGCTTCCCTGTGTCTCTTCTACAAATACTTTCATGGCTTCTGCTTCGATGAACTTAGCTCACTGGTACCCCCTATATATGAATTTCCTCCACCCACAAGATTAGCAACTAGGTCTCACCCTTTTACTGTGAAACCAATAAATTGTAAACGCAAATTCTACTTTGAAATTGACAACTTTTCCATTTCATTGAAACAGCTGTTGAACACTTCTATTTTACCTTATTTCTTTCATTCATTTATTTTCTCACTGAAACCAAGTAGTTTCTTTTCCCACCTTTCCATGTGATCAAAGTGAAACTAATGAAGAGAGAAACAAGCACAATCATAATGGGGTGTTGGGAAAAAAATTGGGTAAAACTGCTATTATTCCTTTGGAAATTTTCTAGGGATTAGGTGTTATGATTTGCATCACCTTCACACACACACACACTCTCTCTCTCTCTCTCTCTCTCTCTCTCTCTCTTCATGTATCTCACCAGACTAAGACTAAATGAAACTAGACAAAGGGAAGATTTTTGTGCATGACATTTCCAAAGGCAATCACACAATAAGTGTTAAAAGAAACCCTAAATACAGATAAATTTAATCCAGTAAACATAAAATTTCTATGAAATGTGTTGGTTATTAATTTACAACTTAATCATTCTAACGTTACTGATGTTGGCAGTATTCAGGCTTTCAGTTTTCCCATTTCTCATTCAAATAATAGATTTCTGTAATAATTCTGGTTGACATGCTTCTTTACTTGATTTGTTCTTTATCTTCTCTTCTGGCTTTTCTTTAACATCATAACTCTTTGCAGTTTGGATCAAGCTGTAGTATCTGTTGATATTTCTTTGGACTTGTCTATTAGACATAAACCTCCAATTCACAAGACATCTTTCTGTTACCAGCTAACCGATTTGGATTAAATTTGTGATTTTCTTCATGACACCACATAGAGTGATATTTTTAACATTTCATTTGAAAACTGTGCCAGTGAAGTTCCTTGTTCGATAAAAAGCAGGCATCAATTTTGTGCCATCATAGAAATACCAGTGAAACCACAATCTTCTTGACTTACATCTGCCTGTTCAGACAACAAGAATCCCTTTTTTCTGGCTGTACAAAGGTCATAATTTTGATCACAAAAGATGCCTCCTTGTGCTCACTAATAGTTATTGTAAACATGTTTTCAATAAGGCTAAGTCTTTGTTCAGTGACAGAATAAAGCACTGTAGAGCCTCTAACAAGTTTGGTTCTCAAAACTACTGGTGGCTGTATAATAGTGTTTTTGAATAAGAGTAAGTCCTCTATCCTCCTCCTTTATTCAATTTCAGGTGTTATCATCTTCTGCTGATAAAGTAGAATGCTTTTCTTGTAAATTCTTTTTCAATTCTCATCTGGAGTATCGTTACCTAACTTTCCACTTAGAAATGAGTCTCTACTATTTGATATGCATATAACTCTATGGTTTATACTATCATTTTTAAACTAGATAGATCCTCACAAAGCATGCAGACTCTATGGCATCCCTGAAATGTACTCTGTTAGATAAAAATGGTGAGGTTTGGTCTCTTGCTTTAGATATCATATGCATTTATAAGTCTACCATTCATCCATGCACTGAATATTGTTATCAGATCTTGTTATCTGGTGCTTCTGTTATGTACTTAGAGTTTTTTGAAGAAATCCAAAGAAGAATCTGCAGTGTTATCAGTCCTGATCTGGGATCTTGGCTTCGGTCACTTTCCCATCACTGTAATGTAGCTTTCCTGTGCCATTTTTATAAATATTTTAATAGAAATGTTTCTGATGAGCTTTCCTCTTTGATATTCCAACTCTATAAATTTGAGTGCAGTACTAGATTGGCATTTAGAGTTTCATAATTTTAAATTTTAAATTACTAAATGTAACCATAAGTTCTATACTAACATTTTCTTCTCTTGCACTTCTTGTTTTTGGGACACACATTGAGGCTTCTTGCTTTCCAGTTAATTATGATCTTCAAAAATTTAAATGCAATGTCAATCACCATCTGTCTCCTTGAATCCCATTCTTTTGCTGTCCTCTATGCTTAACAAGATTTTTTTCAGGCTCTTTCAATTTTAGTAATGTGCTAGTGCTTATTGCTTTACTAGGGGAGTAAAATGATGGAAAAAAAAAACATGCAAAAAAGACAAAAAACAAACACTTATTTCATATTTGTACGTATACAAAAAATGTATATTCTTTTTTACATACTAGTGTGACATTTAAAATATTTTGTTTAACAATAAGAAAAAGACAGTGACACTTGGTCTCGGTCACTATAATGATACCTGATCTCCACAACTGATCAGTGGTTGATCACCTCAATCCAAACTCAACCCTGTCCCACACTGTGTCCAATTAATCACAGGGTTGATTTGGCCATCAACTGCTGCATCGAGTGGTTTGCTGACAGTGTAAAATGTCACATTGAAATGTAAAATGTCACAAAGAAAAATCTCCTTGTGGAACAAATCTGAATTTCCATATAGGTGCTTTTCTCAGTACAATTCTTGGTTAATTTCTATCATTTGCCCATGCAAACAAATCTAATTCCCGTGACTATTATTGGGTGTAACACTTCTTCTAGTTCAGTTTATCTGGCGCAAGACTTAAGCTGGAGGTTATTTATCCTCAGGCAGGGAGCTATATGACAACATGTCTCTATCATTTCAAAATCTGTAATCTCTTTCTCAACTGCTGGAACTGTTAACTATGGTTGAATCATAGCCATTGTTATGGACCCCATTCACAAAATACTCTTTGTTGCTGTTACTAGGTAATCCATCATTCTTTTGGAAAAAGAATTTCCCACCTTCCTGGGAGAAGTAACTAGAGACACTGCCTCACTACTCCCTTCATTCCTTATACCACTGCCTGTCAAAGGTTGCAGACAATCCCTTTTGCCTTTTTTACTATCTCAACTGTGCCTGTTACTTTAGCTAGCCTTTGACTGGCTGGTGGCACTCCTTCTCTCTCAGTTAGCATCTCTCACCATACTCTTTGAGGATGTGGAATTCTCTTTCTCTCCCTCCGCATTTTATTAATTAGGACTTGTTATTTCAGATCCCAGACTCTTTCTTTTCATAAAAACATATTATAATGGAACATCCTATCACCCCCGACAGTTGATTCGCCGAAGTGATTAAGAAGTAAGGAAGTACGAGACGATTTGACTTCCACTACCATTCCGTCTTGACTTATCATTTTATTGAACTCACTGTTATTTGTACTTTTCTATACAATAAACTTTGTTATTTGTTTACCTTTTACGTGTTGTGTAAATGTTTCCACTTGGAATTTACCTTGTTATTTATATCGTTCCCGCAATATAACAGTGGCAACAAAAATTCGAAAAGAACTTATGTAATATAACAATCTGGCCCCACCCGAGGAAGGTTGATGCAAGCGATGGTGTTTCCCGTCGGTGAAGGGGTCGGCGAACGACAAGACAGGTGTTTGAGAAATACATCCTGTCGGGGCCTGGAGCGGATGTCGTTTGACCTTATTTCCGACAGCGGCAGAAATGACTACGGAGGCAAACAGATCAGGTGTCTCTTAGAATTACGTGGGCGTTGCGTGGGCGAGGCAAAACCGGAAGGAAAGTCCCGGTTCTAGAAGACTATATAAAGACCTCGACACACGGATTCGCCAGCAGAGAATGGCCAGTGGAAGCAGAGAGACACCACAGGCAAGACTACACTCCCGTCGACCCATTCTATGTGCGCTCTCACTCTTCTACTCTCTATTCCACACGGGTTCGTCGTCAGTAATAAAAATATAACCTTATATTTTTATATATGCGTGTTTGTTGTTTGTCGTCGTACGGCGATATATAACATACGCAAATTGGTGCCTAGTGGCTTGCTGTTTTAAGACAACAACAACAACAAAACAGATAGATGCGAACTTGGTTACCACAGCGACAATTGAAATTCAACGGAAATTAAAACCACCAGATAGAGGAAGAAAAAGAAAAAAGAAGACGAAAATAGAAAGCAACCGGACGACCATAGACGACATCAACGAAAGGTAGGTGACTTTTGATTCGATGTTGTGTGTGTTCTGCTCTTGTTCATAATAGGTTTATAATAAGTCTAATTAAAAAAAAAAAAAAAAAAAAAAAATGGAACAGCATACTTTTGCCGATTTTGTTCAAGGTCTGACCCTAGAATTGAGAAATGTGGCTTGTTCGGTGTCGAACACTTTAAGGGGAGAATCTTTTTTAAAGAATATACAGCCATTAGCGTGCAAAGAAGATGGTGGTTATAGTGCTTGGTTGGAGGATATGGAGAGGTACTTTAAAGTTGTGCGCGTGGCAGAAGAAGACAAGTGTCAGGCAGCTCTTCTCACAACAAGGGGAGCTGTTGGACACTATGTATATAGACTAATCTCTAATAACCCACAACTCACATGGAAGGAGTTCAAAACTTCTTTAAAGGAATACTACGGATTGGTTTTAGACCCCGACGCACGGTTAGTCGAATTAGTGAACATTAAGCAGGGTAGAACAGAGGGGGTGCAGGACTACATGCAGAGAGTAGTACGCCTAGCGGAGAGCGCATATGTTGGGGTTGACGGGAGGAATGAAGTTGTGATAAAACAAGTTCTAGGATTTTTCATAAAAGGTCTAAGGGATCGGGAAATAAAGATGGCAGTTATGAAGGATGAGCCACAAACACTAGAGGCTGCCTATCAGAAAGCGTTATCTGAGTTGAGATGGAAAATTCGACTCGATGCAAACTCTGAATACGAAGAGGAGCCTATGGAAATTTGCCACTCTCGGAGACGGATACCGATAGAAGCCGTAAGCCCCGCTGAATCTAATACTACTACTACTACTAATAATAATAATAGGAATAAGAACAATAGAAAAGTTGGGACTCGTGAGCGGGAGAGGAACGGGAGTGTTGTTAGGTGTTGGAATTGTGGGAAAGAAGGCCACATAGCGAAATTTTGTAGATGCGCCCCGGGAAACGGCAGAGGTCCGTTCGTGCGACGCCCAACGAACGGAACAAGACGGTACCAACGCACATAGTTGGTAATATGGGCGCGCCAAATTCCATCTTTATTAGAATAGAACGTAGACCTTATAGGGCATTGGTAGATACGGGAGCAGAGGTATCGGTTATAAGCTGTAGGGTATTTAAAAAATTGCGACTGGGACTTGAACTGCAAAAGAGGGACATTAAACTTCGAACTGCGAATGGATCCCCGTTATACGTTGAAGGCCTTTGTCGTCTACAGGTCCAGATAGGAAGTAAGTCCATACCCCATGATTTTTTAGTCGTGAAAAATCTCAATAGAAACGTTATACTTGGCCGAGATTGGCTGATGCAGAACGGGGTGAGAATGTATTTCGATTTGGGGGCATTGAAGATTGGTGAAGAATACGTGGCATTAGAGGAGGATGTTCATATTTCCTCTATTGTTAGGTTAGCTCAAAAAGTAACATTAAGACCTCAACACCTGCATGCTTGTCTGGGATTAACCAGGCTGAGAAATGGACGTGGCAAAGAATATGAAATCGAACAGCTGAGTAGTGGATATGTTAGCAACTTATGTGGTATATCAGTAGCCAACGCAGTTGTAAAAATGCCAAAGTCTCGTAAGTTTCAGTTGCTGATAATGAATAACACTAACCAGACAATCACTTTGAGACGGGGGTGTCCGCTGGCTAAATTGGAAAGGGCAGGTAATATTACTGAAATTACTATGCCCGATAAACAAAATAATAAAAGTCCTGATGTAGATTTGGAACAGGTACATGTACCGGAGGAATTCAAGCCTGAAATTAACAAATTGCTAAAAAGAAATAGGGACATGTTCGTTAGTGACGACAAAAACCTGGGCAGAACCGATACTGTGGAGATGCGTATCGATACTGGAACGCATGAGCCCATAAGAAAACGCCCATATCGCACACCCCTCAAACAAAGAAAGACAATGGATTCAGCAATCGACGAAATGATGCAGGCAGGTGTAATTGAGAGATCCAATAGCCCGTGGGGTTTTCCAGTAGTTTTAGTGGAGAAGAAAGACGGTGGTAAGAGATTTTGTGTAGACTTTAGAGCACTTAATAAGATTACAAAGAAATATGCTCGACCTCTTCCTGTCATCGATGATATACTGGCATCACTTGGTTCGGCAAGGTACTTTTCGAAGCTTGATTTAAAATCAGGGTACTGGCAAGTTAAGCTTCATGATGATGACAAAGAAAAAAGTGCATTCACCTGCCACAAGGGTCTGTTTCATTTTAATGTTATGCTATTTGGACTTGCAAACGCACCCGGCATCTTCCAGGAATTAATGTCAGTTGTTTTACAGGGACAGGAGGATTTTGCTCTGGCATATTTAGATGATATTCTGATATTTTCAAATACGGTGGAAGATCATTTAAGACATATAGACACAGTCTTGAGTAGTCTACGTAAGCACAACCTTAAACTGAAGCCAGCTAAGTGTGAGTTCTTTAAGAAAGAAACCCAATACCTGGGGTTCAAGATAAGTGAAGAGGGAATACAACCAGACCTCAATAAAGTCAAGGCTATAAAGTCAGTTTCTACTCCAACCACTGTTAGGAAAGTAAGAGCTTTTATTGGGATGACCTCATACTATCGCCGCTTTATTAGAAATTTCTCTGATATAGCCGAACCGCTGATCAATTTGACAAGGAAATATGCACGATTCCAATGGGACGATGCTTGCCAAACCGCTTTCGATACACTAAAAACGAAGCTCGCGGAGATGGTAACACTAGCCTATCCCAACCCAAATAAGGCGTATAGGTTATATACTGACGCATCCGATCAATCGATTGGCGCATGCCTATCCCAGGTAGTGTACGATAAGGAAAATAGGAAGGATGTAGAAAAACCAATTTATTTATTGTCCCATAAATTAAGTGACACACAAACGAGGTGGTCAACTATAGAGAAAGAGGCTTATGCCATACACTATGCTCTTCAAAAACTGAATCACTACCTGCATGGCGCAACATTCACAATATACACTGATCATAGGCCCCTGGAGCACTTACTTAACTCGCCCATACAAAATAAGAAGATACAGACTTGGGCTCTGAGCGTGTCTGGCTACAATTGCAGCATACAGTATCTTAAGGGTAAGGATAATGTTTGCGCGGATCTCTTATCACGCGCTGTTGATGTGAACGAAGACCATATTGCTTCTCCAGTAGATATAGATGATAGAAATTACTTGGTTAGTGTTATAAACTCCAACCTAATGGAGCCGGAAGAATTAGCAGCCCATAAAAATGTCGGAAATTCATCAGAGGCACCCGAACGGCCCACATTGAAAGGAATACACATAATCAGGGAGCAAGAATCAGACAAAAACATCTTAGACCTGAAGATTAGATTACGAAATGGTAGGGCTACCAAAGCAGAACAGAAGAGATATATAATAATGGATGAGGTGGTGTACTATTTGTCTCAGCCTGATGATGAACCCCTCATCAGACTGTATGTACCATCTCACCTTAGAAAAAGGGTGCTAGTTCAATACCATGATGACAGTGGCCATATGGGGGTGGATAAGACATTCCACTCAATAAAACAAATGTATTTCTGGCCTTGTTTACTTAGAGAAATAAATGATTTCGTAGGTAAATGTATCCCGTGTCAGACAAGAAACCTAAAGAAGCAGCAACCCCACATACAGGAATGTGACTTCCCTCCTTTTCCTTTCGCAAAGATTGCTTTAGATGTCTCAGGACCCTACCCAAAGACCCATTCAGGTAACCAATACATAGTTACATTCATAGATATGTACAGTGGTTGGCCGGAGGCATTTGCGGTTCCTAACAAGAAGGCAGAAACAGTGGTGCATCTCTTAGTTGACGAAATCTTCCCCAGATTTGGGACACCACTTCAGCTTTTAACTGATAATGGGCCAGAAAATGTCAACAGGGTAATGAAAAAGACATTAGAAGACCTAAATATGCACCATGTGACAACTTCTTTTTATCACCCCCAGAGCAACGGTAAGGTTGAGAGGTTTCACAGAACAATGCATGATGTTCTAGCAAAAAAAATCGGCAACAACGAACAGTCGTGGGATATTTACATTAACCAAATGTTGGCGGCTATCCGGTTTCATGTGAGCGAAACCACTAAGTTTTCACCGTATTACTTGCTCTATAACAGGGATGTTATTTTGCCCTTGGACAATATACTGAGGCCTCGTCGCATATATTATGGTGATGAGCATCACCAAATTGCACTACAGGAAATGCATCGTAGCTTCACTTTAGTTAGGAATAATATAAGAAAAGCGAGGAGAGCCGCGATAGATAAGTCGCGTGGTAAGACGAAAAATACAACTTTTGAGGTTGGTGATTTGGTGTACTATAAGAATCACCAAAAGAAAGGGAAGTTAGATGTGTGCTGGCTGCCATATTATGTGATCGTTGAAAAGACTGGCCCGGTCTCTTATAGAATTAGAGATTAGTTAACCGGCTCAGTCATTAAGACGCATGCTGAGCATCTTCGGGCAGCGTCCATTGATGAATGGAAAATCCCTACTTCCGATAGGCCGTTACGAAAGATTGTATTGGCTGCTCCAGTAGAATCCAGTGATTCGGATGACGAATCCGGAGCGGAACAGACCGACTTTCCAGTGCACAAAAATCGACACCAACGTGTGGAATCAGACGATGAGTCTGATGTTCCATTAATGGAGCGTCGCATCATGACGCGACGTAAAATGGCAAATAAAAACGTGTCAACTATTGATAATGATGATAGAATCGGTGGTATAAATAATGTTTCATCCACGTTCGAGGATAATTGCTCAAAGTGTGAAACGACTGGATCTACTCATGTAGATCAGGGTTTTTCTAAGGAATCACCTAGCAGCGAAGATGTCCAAATGAGGCAAACGTCTGTTGGGGCAAAAAGCACGGATAGACCTGCAGATTCCACAGTTGATCGGAACAAAAAGAAAGAACAACTGAAAAGTCTTGTAGACTTATTGGCTGATATGCTATAGGATTGGGAAAGAAAGCAGTGGGAGGATTAACGATAGTTTAAGTGAAATAGTTAGGTCACCTTCCTTATAGCAAAACATGCGGAAGATACAAACTAAGGAATTACGAGTCACGGGTCCATTTTTTTAGACTAAATTAAGATAGATGAAACCTCTAATCCTCCACAAGTAAATTGCATGCGGATTAACGTTGGAATCAGGGTAATTTTCTTCGTTTTCTATTGAACATTTCTCGGTCAGACTATGAATGATATGTACTGCAGATAATGGCAGTTTTTCTGTGTTCAAACATAGTATGTTTGAAATTAAATTAAATTAAATGAAGTTACATGTGTAACAATAAACTCGAGCGGAAACACGCATGGTGTTGGTCAAAGGTCATTTACTCGATGTCAGTTTAGAAACTGGGGCGCGGTTACCGCCTATGATCATATGGTCGTGCATCGAGGCGTCTACGCGTATGGACAGAGTCGAGAAAGGAAACGAACATTGAAAGTTACAGAAACTTAAAAAAAAAAAAAAAAAAAGAACATTATGAAAATTCCACAATGGACACGAACATTGTTGGGTTGCCGATGTAGGCTTCCCTATACATTTTTTTTTGTTGTTTTGTTTGTTTCGGCGTGCACATGTTTTGTACAATTGTCGGGCTTGTGTGGCATGGGGGGTGTGTGAGGGTGTTGTGCTTAAAATGTTCTTAGGTGAACATTTTGGAAAATGGGAGAGCGAGGAGTGTAATATAACAATCTGGCCCCACCCGAGGAAGGTTGATGCAAGCGATGGTGTTTCCCGTCGGTGAAGGGGTCGGCGAACGACAAGACAGGTGTTTGAGAAATACATCCTGTCGGGGCCTGGAGCGGATGTCGTTTGACCTTATTTCCGACAGCGGCGGAAATGACTACGGAGGCAAACAGATCAGGTGTCTCTTAGAATTACGTGGGCGTTGCGTGGGCGAGGCAAAACCGGAAGGAAAGTCCCGGTTCTAGAAGACTATATAAAGACCTCGACACACGGATTCGCCAGCAGAGAACGGCCAGTGGAAGCAGAGAGACACCACAGGCAAGACTACACTCCCGTCGACCCATTCTATGTGCGCTCTCACTCTTCCACTCTCTATTCCACACGGGTTCGTCGTCAGTAATAAAAATATAACCTTATATTTTTATATATGCGTGTTTGTTGTTTGTCGTCGTACGGCGATATATAACACTTACAAGGAAAGACAGTATCAACTGGATAAAAAAAAAATCCAAAGATAACAGTGATGACCAAGAGAACATAAAAAATGTCTATGCTGTAAGGTAAGAAGTAGTTTTTTTGTTTTCGTCAACTATAAAAAAAAAAGTAAAAACGACAGATAATACGTTTTTCTTACCAGTTGCTGAATTAATCTATCAGTCAAATGTACAGTTGAATTTTTATTCATATTTGTTGTAAGTTGAATAAATTAATATGGAGCAGTTCTTGGAATTTTCTAAAACCCTGTGTACCACTATGCCACAACAGCAGACACAGTGGGAAGAGCAAAATAAATTAATTCAAAAGCAGCAACAACAACAATAACAACAGAAGCAACAGTTAGACTTACAAAAGCAAATATTAAAACAACAGGAAATTTTGCAAAGCATACTAGCAAAACAAATAGAGAAAAAGAGGAATCAAGATATTTCTCTGCTGAAGATATTACAAATTCACTTACAGAATTGCATTACAAACCTATGGATGGCGTAACTTTTCCAGCTAACTTTAGAAGGTATGAAACAATTTTTTTGAAAACGTGTCAGTTATGGTCCGACGAAGAAAAAATTATGTTATTATTACAAAAATTAGGCACTCAGGAAAACACAAAGAATACGAATTTCATCCTACCGAGGAAACAATAGAAATGTTGTTGAAAATATTTGGCGAACGTAACAGTTTATTTCACACACGTTATAAATGCCTAAATATTGTTAAAGAAGATTATGAAGATTTTTTTCATACGCTAGAAAATGAATTGGCAGTGTGAATTATTCAAGATCAAGGAAATTAACGAAGACATGTTTAAGTGTCAAATCTTTGTTCAATGGTTAATTGCAACGAAAGATAAAGAAATTCGTTCAAGAATACTGTCAGTTATGGAAAAAAGATACGGAAATAACTTTGAAAAAGGGACAGAGGAATGCCAAAAGTTAATCAATATAAAACAAGACAATATAAGTATAGAAGAGAAAAATAAAGGTGTTCTGGAGGAAAGTTAAAATTCAAAGGAGAATTTTATGCGAAAGTGTCGTTCGACGATAAAATGTACAAGACAAAAATCAACGTCATATCTGGAAGAAATTCAAACCTATTTGGTGTCGACTGATTTGTGCTGTGGTGATACTGACTGAGCAAAAGCGATGGACCGGATGTTTGCACTCTAACGACCAGAAAGCAAATGACCAAAACTTGTCGGTGCGCATCTGGGTTCGTGCAGATGTTCCGGTTGAAAACTAAAAATTAATTAAATATTAAATTTCCAGTTCGTGAGCCTACGCGAATTTTATTTATCGGCCAATGGGAAGCCCAGAATCAAATACGGATATGAATTCCCAAATGATCTGCTGCGATCCAAAAAGAAGATATAAAAAGTCGATACAGAAAGCATAGCCAGACAGACCGACCCACACAGACTGACTTGCGACAGACGAGAGTAACTAGTATCTCCCTTGACCAAGTCAAGTGGTTTACTATGCTCGTCGCCTTCACCTCCCTTTTCCTTCGTCCCTGTCTCAAAACTACTTACTGACCTAACAAGCGGAAAGTTCAAAGATTGTTTCCTTAAATACAACGTTTCGCACCTACCGTAAGTATCGAATTCTCCTTGTCAGACTTCTATTGCCACTATAATGCTATTTAATTTATGGGAAAAACCAATTAGCACATTTTGTAGAAAATTAAATGAAATGTGTCTGGTATAGAGAAATCCAAACAAACAGAAAAATTTGTTAACGAGTTAAAAAATGAATTTACGGGAGTATTTTCTGACGGCCTTGGTTGTTGAATTAGGACGGAGGTAAAATTCGAACTAAGGGACAAAGTAAAACCAGTTTTTGAACCTAAAAGAGAGGTACCATTTTCATCGTTAGAAATAATAAACAAAGATTTACAAAGACTAGAAGAAATTGAAGTAATTAAAAAAATAGATTACTCGGAGTGGGCGTCACCCACGATGTACTTAAAAAAGAAAAATAAGAAAATATGAGTATGTGCTGATTTTTCAACAGGATTGAATGAATGTCTAAAAGACCAGAGCTATCCGCTTCCTACACCGGAAGAAATTTTTTCAAAGTTGAATGGAGGCAAAATTTTCTCTAAAATTGATTCATCCGAAGTATATTTGGAAGTCAAAGTCAAGGAAGAATGTACAAGATATCTAGCTATTAATACGCATAGAGGGTTATATACCTTAAAACGTTTGCCTTTCAGGTTAAAAGTAGCACCGTCTTTATTTCAACAAATTAGGGATACTAGGCTAACCGGTCTAGAATTTGCAATGGCATACTTAGATGACATATTAATAAAATGTTCGAGAAGTATTCAAGAGAATAGAGAAATACGGATTTAAAGTAGGGCTAGAAAAATGCGAATTCTGCATGAACAAAATTGAATATTTGGGTCAGATAATTGATCATAAAGAAAGAAAGCTTAACCCAAATAGAACAGAAGCTATAAGAAATATGCCTATACCAGATAATGTAACAAAATTACAATCACCCCTTGGCTTGGCTAATTATTACAGTTTGTATATTCCTAAAATGCACGAGTTGAGAGCACCGTTAAACGAATTATTAAAGAAAGGTAAGAAATGGTGCTGGGCAAAAGAATGCGAAGAAGCATTTCAAAAAATAAAAAAGTACTTATTATCGGATTTAGCATTAGTGCATTATGATTCGAAAAAGGAATTAATTGTAGCGTCAGATGCAAGCGAATATGGTATAGGTAAAGTACTTTTACACAAATTCGAGGATGGATCAACAAAACCGATTGCGCATGCGTCAAGAGCTTTAATGTCTGCGGAGAAAAATTATAGTCAAGTCGAAAATGAAGGTCTGGCAATGATATACGCCATAAAAAATGTTCACAGGTTTATTCATGGTAGATCGTTTGTTTTGCAAACTGAGCATAAACCACTATTGTTGATTTTTGGTTCAAAAAAAGGCGTACCAACCCATACCGCAAATAAGTTGCAGAGATGGAGTATTATTTTGCTCAACTACAATTTCAAAATGCAATACTTGCCATCAAGTAAAATCGCACACGCAAATGGTCTATCTAGATTAATCCCCAAAAACTCTGAATTGTTGGAAGAAACTGTTATAGCAACACTAAAACAGGAAAAAGAACTAATTGAAGTACTTGTTAACACCGTTGGAGAGCTACCAGTGACACTGGAAGAAATAAAAAAGAGCAGCGAAAATGGATGAATATATTACCAAAATGAAGAAACAAGTAAGGTGGAACGAAAAGAAGAAAAAAGGATTAAGGGTGTCTCCATTTTCGATATGTGATGAAATGCTGATCTATGCGGATAGAGTTGTAATACCACTTGTCTTACAAAAAAAAAAAAAGAATCTTGAAAGAATGTTATATGGGCCATCCTGGAATCTCCAGAATTAAGTCGTTAATGAGAAGTTACACTTATTGGATGGACCAGGATATAGAAAATATGATAAAGCAATGCAAAGGTTGTCAACTAGCAACAAAAGCACCACTAATGAGGACCTAGCAGCCCTGGCCAAAAACGGACGTTCCTTGGATATGTACTCATATTGACTATGCAGGACCATAAGTTGGATACTATTATCTAGTAATTGTAGATAGTTTTTCTAAATGACCTGAGATTTATAGTTACAAACACCCAGCAGCTTCAAACACTTTAAAAGCGTTAGACGAAGTATTTAGTCGTTTTAGAGTACCAAATACAATTGTAAGCGACAATGGTGCCATGTTCACCGGGAGAGAATTCAAAGAATACTGTTATTCGTTGGCAATCAAACACGTAACAACACCGGCATGTAATAAAAAAATATTTCTTTTACCATAAAAACAACATGTTCAACTCTAGTAGAATAAGAATTTATTCTCGTGAGTGGTATGATTTAACCTCCTTAAATTTTTCTCCCCGCATCCAAGGGGAGAAACTCTTCTCTCTTGACATATTCACAGCGGCAAAGCAAATAAGATTAAAATGCGTGCGTCTCAATTACAGAACTATTTATTACAACATAAAAAATTCAAATACATAAAAAGATTTTTACATTTAACATATACAGTTTAATAAATGATTAGCATTAGAAATATGTACAATAAAGACAGGAGAACTGCTAAAATTATAGGTATTTTAGCGTCAAAACTGATCGCGGAACATACAATTAAAATATTGCGACCAAGTCACGAATTACTCAAGAGAGAAAGAGGAAGGTGTGCTTTACAAACACAGACACAAAGTACTTACGAGAAGGCGAAAATACAAATGGGGTTCTCTTACATTCGAATTAGCGGGAAGCGGACAAGTCAAGGTTCCCGTAGCCGAAAGCTTCTTTCTCCAGGGACTTGTTGGGCCAACGCTTTCTTTCCTTCTTCTTCTTTTTCTTCTTTAGAGTAGCGACTCTGGTCACACAGCACCTGAAGAGTTTCTCAAACGCAGCAACATTTCAATATGGAGTCGAATATTTTAGGAACTCCAGAAGCCACAATTAGGCGATTTGATTTGGTTAATGGGAAAACCAATGACTAGCCAGGCAAGTGTAGGTTCTCTACATCACAAAAAATGTTTCAATCATTATATCCCATTATTAAGGGGACAAAACCCACACTTCGGCTGTACAAAGATGGGTGCCAGCTAATAATCCCTCTAAATGTAGGGGAAAACACAAAGCTGCTTTCACATTACGCGGTCACACTGCAGCGAAAAGTTTTGGCATCTTTACTCTCAGAGCCCAGTTCTGCCAACTGCTACTGTCAGCCTGCTGGTGCAAGTCCCTCAGGGAAAATCTTTCTGTTCTCTAATCAAGTTACATGTCCTGTGATTGGTCAGCAGCAAGGGTACACTGAAAGTGGCTATGCCATTGGTTCACAGCGCCTGCTACTTCCCAAAAAGGGACAACCAAATGAAATCAAGGGTCATTGCAAGTTTAGAAAGTACCACCTGAAATAAATCTCCCATCTAACTAAAATAATTCTTACAATAATCCTAGGTCGAACAGACAAGCAGAAAGGATTGTCAATACATTTAAGAGAGCATTAAGAAAAAACAACGGAATCGACACTGAAGAAAAAAGCATAAAAAAGTTTCTAGCAGTATATAGGATAACACCAAATCAAAATACAAATGGCAAATTTTCACCTGCAGAAATGACATTTGCAAGAAAAATACACTCTGTGTTTGACAAGATGTTACTAAGTAAGAAAAATAAAATTTATATGAAAACAAATACAAAGTTGAAAACGTATAAAGACGGCGATAAAGTCTTCTTTAGGAACTATCAGGCAGGAAAGTGTTTTTGGGAGGATGGTAAAGTTACAAAAAGAATCAAAAGAATGGTCTACATAATAAAGAAAAAAATTTTTCTGTAATAGACATATAAATCAAATTAGACCCCAATACATAGAAACTGTTGAAAATGACAAAGAAGTACCGATGGAAGTGTTATACGATGCTTTCCAGATTCAACCATCCATTTATAGTGAAGTAGGATGGAGGTAACATCGACTCCAAAAATTGCTAATTCTCCAAAATCTGAAGGTATACCAACTCGAAATGTGAGGAGAAAAAGTGATAATAAGAGGAAAAGGATTAACCACCTATGTCCAAATTCAAAGAGAAAAAAAATATTAAAAGCAAAATTCTAGGGAAGAATTTAGCTCAGAGGAAAGTGTTATAATGGAACTTCCTATCACCCTTGACAGTTGACTTGCCGAAGAGATTAAGAAGTAAGAAAGTACTAGACAATTTGACTTCTGCTCCCATTCTGTCTTGACTTACCATTCTATTGAACACTCTGTTAATTGTACTTTTCCGTACAATAAATTCTGTTATTTATTTACCCTTTATGTGTGTAAATCTTTCCACTTGGAATTTACCTTGTTATTTATATTGTTCCTGCTATATAACAAAACAAAATTGTTTTTTTTTTCTTCTTTGAAATCAGAAATATACCAAATACCTTTTTGTCAGGGTTGCTAAATTTCCTTTTCATAACGTAGAAATCCTACCTGACAAACCTAGTTACCATACAATCTCATCTTTTAATCATCTGTTGATCTGTTTATGACCATCAATCAATTTATTTTCTTTTACTTTTGCCCAAAGCGATTCCTTACTGTCAATCTGATTCTGATTTTAAGAAAGCCATATGTAAATCTTATTCGTCTTAGCTCTCAGGGATTCATAGATCATCAATCAACTCTCAACCCGATAAAATCACATGGCTTTCCTAGTTTCTACCCATCTGTTGGAAAGTCTATATTTCTCTTGATTTTGTGCTTTCCAAAATAAAAATATTTACATTCTCCTCTTTTGGTATATCTATTCATTAATTCTTTGTTTGTGTACCAGAAGATAGTGTTACACTAGAAATATAAGTAAAGAAATGACATCTGATATTTTAGATTACAAAATAGAAGAAACTAAGGATATTTTATAGTAATCTTTTAGCTATTCAACTTTACAATCCATTTATTACTTTGATATTTGAGATGTGCTTACTTAGTCCAACTTGTTCCAGTCTACCTGTTTCAATGTCCACTTGCTAACCCCATCTGCTCCATCTCTCCATTTATTTGTCCACCTGTCATCCATGTCCCTTCCTGTCTGCCACCTGCCTGACTCAGTTTATTCACATTTTGTATAAACTTAACTGAAATTAGATTCACATAGTGCTGTAATTTTAAAGGTTATGTTATCAAAAATAGCCTCTGTGTGTGTGTGTGTGTGTGTGTGTGTGTGTGTGTGTGTGTGTGTGTGTGTGTGTGTGTGTGTGCACTTGCCCACCTGCAAAAAACGTTTTTGTCATTTTTTAAAGTCAGACAGGTTGTCTTTGCAAACAAACTTCAACATTGGCTTAAATGAGAACATTACTCATAGATTAGCAGAAAAATAAAATTATTGAATACTGGCTGAGATTTGTTTAGTAAAAAAAAAATCACACCTGTCTGTCTTAGACAGGATATTTTTCATAGCCAAATGGTTTAAGCCTAAAAAATTGTGCAATCTTCACATTATGCTTGACTGTACAATATTCAAAGGATAGTCAAGATCATAAAATATCCTGTTAATATCATTAAGGACTAATGGACTAAGAGTTTGATCAAATTGATCCTATACCTTCTGGAACAAAAGGAATTGATGTGATAAACATTGATGTAATAAACTTAGAATTAAGTCTTCATATTAAGGCATCTATAAAGGATAAGGAACAGTTGCTCTTCCATTCAATAGTAAATTACAGAGAAGGTTGCAAACTGTTTAATGTTCTTGGATTGTGTTTATTCATGAATGAAAATTAAATTTTCTTTGAATTTTAACAACAAGGCCAGTTTTCAATGTTTTAAATCTATCATTGCTTTGGTTATTTTCTTCAACTAATAGTTAATATCCTTATTAATTCAATATTTTAAGTTTTTTGAATTAACATTAAAAACTGTTTTAAACATGCTTTAACCAACTAAAAAATGGCCTGATCTTCCACCAAAAAACCCACTTGTGTACTATTCTAAAATTATTAGCGAAATGCTTCAAGACAAGATAAACTGATATTTGTGGATATAGATTAGGAATTTAAATTATATTACTTCACCACCCACCTGCATTTTACCAATTATTTCAGATGATTCCAGAAAGTATAATTCATTTTTCTTTAAGTGATTTTCATAGCAACATCATAATTCATTGTATTATACATTAAAGAAATTTCATAATGGATAAAAAAATACATCAATTATTATTGTATGTGCAGTGGACTAAAAACAAGGGGTAAAAAATATATTTTTCTTTCTCCTTAAACCACCACATTTTCCTTGGTGCAAACATTTAACTCAAATCACCAAATAGATGTGAAATTTTTCTCTCAACTACATCTACCTACTATGTTGTAAATAGTCCTTTTGCCTCCCACCACTGGTTGTCCAAAACACCTAATCTCTGCAGCTTGATTGATGAGTTGATCTCTTATCCATGTTGTGTTTTGTTTGATTGTAAGACAGGCAAAGTTAAATAGTCTTTGGAAATTACTGTACTGGATTGGTCCAGGCAGAGCAAGATAAAAAAATAACAATGGAATTAAAAGCTTTTATATCTGTTCTTCTGGTACACCACTTGATTTAAAATACTTCTGTCTGCAGACAGCTGTAATTCTAACCCCCTTCTTCTATTGGGTGCAACACTACAGCTAGTTTGGTTAGTCTGGCACAAGGCTTAAGTCAGAGGTTCTCAGGCAAGCAGTCATGTGATAATATGTCTGTCATCTCCAACTGCAATCTCTCTCCACTCCTGGGCAACTCCAACGGACTTCAGCCAATTTGGGCTTTTGTATTTATGAACATCTATCAACAAAGAATCTCTTTGTTGCCTTTCCATCACTACACTTTAAAAAGGGGGAATTCCGAATGGAAGGTATTATTAGGACAGTTTGATATCTATATCAAACTGCCCTAATAATACATCCTATTTCCCATTGGCATCTTGCACCATCACCTCATGGGGCATGAATAGTCTCTCCACTTTCCTCAGCATTTCACTTGTACCTGCCACCTTTGGCCACTCTTCAACCAATGTAATTCTTGAAATGGTTGGCATGGCCCACCCCATGGTCATTAATTGAAATTTATTATTTAAAAATTTTCCTGTCCTCTCCAAAATTTCCCTTCTTGGTTTGTTTTCATTTCCGACAATGACCAAATGGTCTTCACTGACCAAATGACCTTCAATGACAGCCATTTCTTTCTGTTTCATCCACCAAATAGACTTTATTCTCAAATCTAGATTTTATGATTTACCACATGACCCTTTAAATATCTCCATTCTTGTCAGAGTCGGTGACTTCTTTCATAACAAAGAAATCTTATTTCCCAAACCCTGGGAAAATCATGTTGATCAATGGTCATTAAATTAAATCTTATGATTACTAATCTTGTGTATTGTGGATTTTTCTATCTCTTTGTGTTTTGATAACCAGTTCTCTGGGCATAGAAGTCATTATTCAATGTCAGCCAAAAAGCATATGGTTTTCTTGAGTTTTGTATTCTAGTGGGAAATTTTTTTTTTTGTTTAGAGATTTCACTTGTTTTTGAAAAGAGAAATTCCCATTCTTTCTCTCTGTATGCCCATCATCCTATTCCTTAACCAACTGTTTCTATTTACCAGCTCTAAATAATGTTACAATCCATCAAAAATTACCAAAACAGACTTTCATCCCGCTAGCCAAAGGGAATAGACACCTGGGGTGACATACCCCACAGAATGTGCACACACGCCACTAGGTCAAAAACTGGTAACAACCCACTTCAGCGACACCAGATATTCTGATTCACAATAAGTAGATAAGCAGACTTTTTCCCATATGCAGATACACATACAGTCATCACATAGATGCTTATCAATGTCAATGCACATGCATAACACAGACACCTTTGCCAATACGCACACACTTTGCACATACACACATCTTTGTCTGACACAAACACACCAAGGTTCACATTATCAATAAATATATTTTGTATTTGTTAAATTATATTTTTGTCCTTCTTTCAAATTTTGCTTGTCTAAATGATAGGAACTCATAACTATGTTCAACAGATGTTATGGTACAAAGATTAGTGTTGTGGTGTCTTCCCTTTAAAGAGTCTATGTTGGACTCTTTCATTTACTATAAAATTAGTAGGAAAGGTGGCTTTGAGGAAACACCTGAATTGAATGAATGCTGGACAACTGACACACGCACTAGTTGTGTAATACTCTTCTGTTGTATTTACTGTTAAATATACAATATTTCTATAGCACATATTTTGCTATTTCTTAAACCTTTCACTTGGTCACAACAGAGAGATTTCATTGTAAGAAATGTAAAGCTACTGATCAAGAAAATGAAAAGAATAGCAAAGTAAAGTCATCCTTGAGTTTCTTTGATAAGTAAGAGAATGGTGGAGAAAATATTGAATGCAAGGGAAACTAAAACAGCACAACTATCAATCTTATAAATGTAAAATGAATATGTTAAAGAAAAAACATAACAACTAAACATTGTATAATATTTTTGTCGTTATTAAAATTCTAAATATAGCTTTTTAAAGTAATAAACATTGCTGAGGGATTCAAAAGAGTATACTGTAAAAGTAGTGTCAGGAGAAAAAACATCCTTTTGACATACTTTCTTTGCAAGTATGTAGGTTAAACAATGTCAAATCAATGTTTCGACAAAAATATGAATTTGTTTTTTTCTTCATAATTTGCTATAAATGGAAAAATTCTTGATGATGCAGTTAAATGAAGATGTTTTAAAGAAAGGAAACAAATCAGTAGAAGAGTTAATCAGCAAAAAATAACTTCAAAAGGATTTAAGTAAAAACAGCAGTTTTCAATTAATCATCAGATTTATATTATAAATAGAGAAACAAAATTCTATAAGCTGAGATATATGTGTAGAAGACGAAGCGTCCCTTACTAATTTAGATTTACGAGTCAACTCGACGTAACCTTAGTCATGATTTAAAGCAGGAAATAAGAAAGAACGAAAAGGTGAAAGTAACCAGAAAAACAATATATTAACAAAGGTTACATAGGGTTGAGAGCATGCATAAGAAAGTGAAAAGGAAAGAGTTATTCTTTCCCTGGTTAGAAATAAAAAAAATTGCGCCCCTAATTGCTACCCGCAATTAGTGCGCGTGTGTTTGTGTGAGTTAGAGAAACATGTCTGCTCTTGTCCGGGACAAAATCCTAACTAGCGTACCACCTGACGTTCCCCGTTTTTATTGGCATCGTTTAGCGGGAACTAAGTTATCACGTGAATGCTGAGTGACCATGTGTGTGTGTGTGTGTGTGTGTGTGTGTGTGTGTGTGGGTGTCAATGTATCAAGCCCCACAAATACCCCCCTTAGATTGAAACAAATATTAAAAATACTTTTTTCAATATGTCCGTGAATATATTGGTTTGATTACGTTGATGATGATGCTGGTAGTAGTAGTAGTAGTCATGCCAAAAATGACAGAAAAGGCTGGTTGCTGAAAAAAAAGGTGGGTGGCACGGACGTGGCTTATAGGTGTGGGGGAAGGTTGCTGGAACGTATGACTGTTTAGACTGATGGTCCGCCATATTGGATCCTTGAAAAGCACATGGTGAAATGGAAGAGCAAGAAAAATTTTACGTTGAGCAGTGTACATGTAGAGAAAAGTCGTTCTCACTTTTGAGTTGAAGTTTGTATAGCGTCGTTAATTACGACTGAATTTTGTGAAAGTGAATTTTTTTTGGTTGTCTCTCGTAAGCTGAAGAGAAAAAGAGTCTTAAATGTAGCAGAATTTGCGACGATGTAACCCTGGAAAAATATTCTCGGTGTTTGGTATGGCTGTTAAAAATCTTCTAATTTATTCCAATGCTCCACGTTGAGTTGCTTGCGTTTGTAAGAGTTCCCGTGTTTTGCCGTGTGTGTGGATTTATGTTGGCGTTAGAAGAATTAACAGTTGGGAATAAACTTTGATTTGCAAAGTGGTCGATTGAAGCTTGTGTTGATACCAAGTGTCGACGCGTGTTTGAGAGAACTAAAGAGATATCTGGGTTTAATGTCGAATTGTTTTTGGATGTCCCCGTTATCCAGTATAGGTAATTTGAATTTTTTTTTTTGATCTCTTAGTAGTTCTGGTTGAGTGTGGAAAGGCGTCAGTAAGTTGACGTTGTGTTGAATGATAAAAAACGTCTTTAAATCGACGTTGTGCCACTCTTTTTCTAAACAGTCCGGGAGAAATGACAGTTGTGCTGTCTAGTGTGCCATTGTTAAACTGTGCAGAGTTCTATGTGTGGTTGCCATATTATGTAGAGTCCTGTGGAAAAAGTTGGGAGCTAACGACGTTGAATAGTAGTTCTTGTTGATAGACGAAGAAGAAATGCTGAGTCCCATTTCCAATGATGCTGGACTGAATTACGTTGAATCGAATCACGTCGTGGTCACCATTTGTAGTGGACGAAGCGTCCATTACTTATTTAAGTTTCCGAGTCAACTCGACGTAACTGGGATCATGATTTAAAGCAGGAAATAAGAAAGAACGAAAAGGCGAAAGTAACCAGAAAAACAATATATTAACAAAGGTTATATAGGGTTGAGAGCATGCATAAGAAAGTGAAAAGGAAAGAGTTATTCTTTCCCTGGTTAGAAATAAAAAAAATTGCGCCCCTAATTGCTACCCGCAATTAGTGTGCGTGTGTTTGTGTGAGTTAGAGAAACATGTCTGCTCTTGTCCGGGACAAAATCCTAACTAGCGTACCACCTGACGTTCCCCGTTTTTATTGGCATCGTTTACGCGGGAACTAAGTTATCACGTGAACGCTGAGTAACCATGTGTGTGTGTGGGGGGGGGGGTGTCAATCTATCAAGCCCCACATATGTATATTTTTCACAACCAGCTTAAGTATAGCACATATTGCCTAAATCATAAAAAGTTATACCCAATTCAGTTTCATAATAGACAAAATAATTACTTAATCATTTTAAGCACAAGGACAAAAAAGGATGATAAATGAATAAGGTTACTTTGAGTAATAAAAAAAACTGGAAGTTGTGGAAAACCATTTTCATTCACAGCCTAAAATAATATATCATGATATAATTTTTTCCCAAAATAATTTGCTATAATTGGGAAAATCCTTGATGAGGCAATTAAATGAATACATTTTAAAGAAGAAAAATAGATTAGTTGGAGAGTTTATTAGCAAGAAATAACTTGAGAAGAGATGAAAAGAGAATGTTTCAAGGGAAAGTATAGAAGGGAAACAGAAATGGTTGGTTGTACATATGTACAGACGGATTGATTTTGAACATGATCCAAAAAAGTCTACGTAATGGATATAAAGCAGTTGGCTTTCTCCACTATTAAGCATGGCCCAATTTTTCCTGGTTTCTCTCCAGCAAGTGGTAGTAATGGAAGAACCAACAACATATAGCAGTTAGGCGGACAGATTGCAAACTGATCAGAAAGTAATATGAGACCAACTCAATATGAAGATCATCACAATTTTTGTGTTATTGAGAAATGCACATTTTAGAAGAATATAAAATGCACCGCTATATGATGATGAGACAAAAACTTTAATATTATCACCTATTTTTTTTTTTTAATCATATCACCTCAAGCAAGGCGGTAATGCCAATGAAGCACAGGGGGCTACGTAAGAATGAAAAGATTGGAAAAGAGAAAGCCGGGAACCACATCCTAAACAGGGAACAAGGGATGAGAGCCTCTACACCTGTTCAATAGACGTGGGTGGAGTGTTGATTTGAATTATTATGAAAATACAAGTGAACACATGCCGTCAAAGTATTTATATCAACATGCCATATAAAATGATGGCAACATATATATTGATGTACCCACCATTGAGTATCTTGCATTAAGACATGAGAAAAAAAAAACAAAATAATCCAAACCTTTGAGCAGCACAACAAGAGGGAAATATATATATATATATATATACACACACACACAACAGTCTTTATTATAATACAGAGAATATATATATATATATATATATATATATATATATATTCTTCACTACTTGATGACATAATTATAAGAAACTGTTAAAAACCAGACACATGGCAAAAATTTTCATAATTGGTAGTAAAGAGAATGAACTGAGCTGACACTGCTTCGCTATTGTTTCTCTCTTCATGAACATGACAGGAGGGAAATATATATATATATACAAATAAATACACAACATTCTTTGTTATAATAGAGAGGATTATCTTAATAAATACTGTTAAATAAAATAAATTCTTATTGAATATAAAAATTCAGTTTAGTAAATATTTTGGAGTTATGAAAGTGTTGATTACAAAAAAAGTTTGACTACTTTTCTACACATAAAAATGCAAAAAACAAATTCTTCAGAAAAAAGTGTTTAAAAATTTCACCAATCTGATAACAAAGATTGGGATTTTTTTTTCTAGGCTTTACTACTAAAATAAAATCAGAATTGTAAGTTTATAAATCTGACAACTGAGCATATTAGTGTGATAACTGAATATTCAGTCAGTCAGTTAAGTGCTGACCATGCACAAATATTAGCAATAAGAAAAGACATGGAATTTTATCATTATTATCTTAGATAAAGTAATATTAAAATTAAAATGTAACCTTAAACTCACATTTTGAAAACCAGACTGAATAAAAAGAACCACTTAATTTAGGTTTCTTTAGTTTTTATCAATTTTCACATTTCTAATATTTACAGTTAGCTTTTCATTAACATACATATTTTATGGTGATGTAAAAGTTTCTAAAATTCTGTAATTAAATTTTTTATTCATATAATTCATAGCATCATTATTCAGTCATCAAAGTATATTTCTGAGTTTTCTCTGACCTTAAATCACCTTTCAGGTAAATTTTATATTCTATCAAAAGAATAATTCTGGCTTTGATTTGATGAATTCTTCAGCATCTTGAATTTTTGGTAACTGTTGATGCAATAAAAAATATTACATGGAGTAAAACAAGTGATAGTTCAAAGATGACAGATTCTGAGAATATGTCATATGAAGAAGTATGTTATGTCTAAGCTCATTGATCATTTGCTTAAATTGAATTTGTAACAGGAAAATTGTTATCATGCAATAAAATCATTGTTTGATGTTTTTGTTTAACAAAAGATTTTTTTCTTTCAATGTATAATACAAACAGGCTATTTTATCAAGCAGTGTTACACAGTATCAATTTGTAGTAAAGAATCCCCTACCATATCCACTAAAATATGGAGAATATTTTTCCTCAGTAAATTTTGTTTAATGTTGAGATGTTGAATGATTTGTATTCACAATTTTTTTCATATTTCATTTATATTCACAATTTTCTTCTTTTTTAAATTCTCATCATGAATCCATGTTTTGCTCCTAGATAAAATGACTTTTTTATCAGGCAAAAGCATGACAAGTGTTTAAACATTGACAAATATTCCTTTCCATTGGTTCATATCTATCTTGATTTTCTATCTTTTGAATTTTTCCTAAAAAAAAATTAAAATGTACTAAGACTTTCCTAACATTGTTTAAAAGACAGGTCTTGAGACTTATAAATTTTTTTTGTATAGGTGATAAAGAATAACCTATTAATTGCTTATACTCACTAGCTCCAATCTATATTGTTCCTGAATGGATTTTATATGTTTTGCTTCTGTAAAGTTAAATACTACTGATTCCTTAGACAACTTTGTGACAAAGCTAAAGATAGAAACGAGGTACAATACTAGATAAAAGAAAAAGGAGAACAACCCTTTCTAGAGGAGAATGATAACTAAAAGATACCAAAGATTAAATAAAAAAATAGTGAGTTAATGGTTTTTGATCTGTGTGTGAATGCCTAAAAAAGTGATCATGTAGTCCTTTTCATAGAATGTATGTGAATGATTGCTTACATGAATGACAATTTTGCATATGTATATCGTCCGGTTCACACTCCACCCACATCTATTGAACGGGTGAAGAGGCTCATCCCTTGTTTCCTGTTTAGGATGTGGTTTCCGGCTTTCTCTTTTCCAATCTTTTACTCTTTTCCAATCTTTTACTCCTTTTTTTTTTTTTTTTTCAATTGGAGTAGATAGACTAAACTATCGCCCAGTTCGCACTCCACCCAAGTCTATTGAACGGGTGAAGAGGCTCATCCCTTGTTTCCTGTTTATGATGTGGTTTTCGGCTTTCTCTTTTCCAATCTTTTCACTCTTACGTAGCCCCCTGCACATCAGTGGCATTACCGCCTTGCTCGGGGTGATATGATTGAAAAAAAAAAAAGTGCCATACATAATACACACTTGGGCGATCATGTCTCTTTCAAGACATGACTGACTAGGCAGAAGATTATCCTGCAGTAGGTTGCCATTACTTTCTGTGGTAGACTGGTTGCCATCCAAGGCTATAGAACTCAATCTGTCCTGTTATTTAACCCATGAGGGAAGAGACAGATTAAATACCTTTCCTAAGGGTATTTGCATGTAAGTGAATGCAAGAAATTCAACTGGAAATTGAACTCGGCTCCCTGATTTCTATACCAATCAAATTGCAATTATAAGAACTGCCACTCTCATCTCTCAATGGATCCTATCAGGCATTGACAATTTTATCCCAAATAATATATACAGACAGAAACAAAATAGCCATCCCTGGTTTATGCCAGAATTTGTCGCAACCATAGCCCACCATAACCACTACTACCATTCCTGCTTCAGTGAATGGAAAATTGGGGCTTGTGGCTACCTAAATTGGGGCTTGTGGCTGCCTAAAATCAAGGTAAGAGAGTTCTAGAAAATGCAAAGAGCAGATATGCATAGTCAGTTCAAGCCAAAAGTTAAAACCAAAAGATTTGGATTCTGAAAGTTCTGAAAAATCTCAAATAAAATTCTCAATAGAAGCAAAGAGTCTGTGTCAGCTATCATAAATAACACTGAATAATACTTGCTCATATGACAAATATGACTCTTTGCAATGAACTTTACTTCTAACTCTATGACAGATGATTAGGACCACCCTTTACTTGACTTTCCCTTCTTTGCAGAGTACATACTTTGTAATATCTCTACCATGGTCCTGGAAGTTTCCAAACATATCAAGGCCATATGTCCAAACAAAATCTTAGTGGTTGTATTTAAGAATATCAGCTCAGAGTTATCTCCAATTCTGGCAAAAGTGTTCAACTGCTGCCTGAAGAAGAGATACTTCTCAAGTCCATGGAAAGGGTAAACTGTGTGCCTTGCTTTTAAGAGTGCTCATGCTTGTTGCAATATCAATCCATTAGCCTCCTATGTGTCATAAGCAAACTCTTTGAATTTATAATCAACAAGAAGTTTGTTCATGTAAAGTAAGTTTATTGGTAATCAATAATATGAACAAATCAAGATCATTAGTAAGTCAAAAATCACATTGAGGATATTTTTTAAAGAAATATTTTAGGTTTCAAGATAATAGGCAATACTTTTAGTGATAAGTCACCTAATGATAATTTCAACTCATGAAAATAACAATTAATACAATGAATTATTATTTGTATTAGAAAAGATATTTAACTAGACATTTTTTATATTGGCAAGGCTCTAGTAGAAAGCCATAGAGTGTGAAGGTGAAGAAGAAATTGCTAAGAATAAAAACAATATCAAGAAACACTACAACAGAAGAAAAAGACATACAAGACGTAGTATGTCTTTGAATAAAGTGCATTAGCACCAACACTACTCCAAAAATATGCTCTTTGCACCTACTTAGACAACACACCCATTTGAAACGATAATTACCATAACTCAAAAAGAGAAAAAAAAACTGTTCTTTAAAATAGCTATCTTGCCTTTCATACAATTAAGAAAAAATATAGAAGACCAATATTTGATGAAGAAAAAATGTTTATTCACATCTGAAGATGATATAAAAAATGAACATTGAAAGATTAACAAACTACTGTAGAATCTTATACATTAAACAACTTTGTTAATCCCTAACTAGAAAGTTTTATAACCTCCATTTTCTGGTCCTATTAAGAAAAAAAAACAAAACAAAAGCAAAAACAAAGATTAAGATATGAACCTCTAAGGGGTTATCTAAGTCCTAAGAAAAACTATAACCATTTGTAGGTAAATGCAAATATATCCACTATATAAAATGCAGATAATCCAGCATAATTCAAACAAGGCCAATAACTAAACCATGATAACCAACCTCAAGAAAAACAATAAACACAAAAATCTAAATAAACAAATTAAGTAAATAATTAATAAATTAACAAAATGAATGTATTTTTATTTATAGTTTTTTATTGAACATTAAAAAAGAAGGTTCATTAAATTTTTTCTTGGTTGTACACTGAATATATGAACTAAAAGCATTTGAATATTCACTGGACGCATCTCATGGTGAGTTCATAAAAAATTTAAATGGTGATTTAAAGGCATTTCTATTTGAGATAACAACATTTAGATACTAACACTGAATTATTTAGAAGTGGGATAATGAAACAGCTTTGATTTTTCTATGATAAAGATTGTGTGTGAACATCATTTTCGCCTTATTTTTTTATAGAAATCAATTTTTAATTATGGTTAAAATAAATGAAAAATCGTTTTTCATTAGAGAATTAATCAAGTCGCAATTTAATGTTCTTTCTTAAAAAACAAACATTGGTGATATCACTTAATGAGGATTTTATTAAATCTTATTTTTAACAACATTAAATGAGTATAAAAATACTTCCACATGCAAAAAGTAGATTTATGAGAAGGGTTATTTTTTGTTTAAACAAAATTTATTTGTTTTTCTGATCCTTGATGTTTTTGACTTACAATTTTTGTGTATGAGACAGAAATAAATGAATATACTATTTAATAAATAAACGGAGCATCTACTGAAATATGAATATACACTAAAAATAACATTTAAGTAATAAAAATCTACTGAATTAATAAATAAAAAATCTATATAACAATGTGTATAGACGTGTGTTTGTGAGTGTACGTATGCATGTGTACACAAGTGTTCAGCATTCAAACATTAAGGGATGATAACACTACTACGAACAATAACAATAAGTTTACACATAACAGATTCCAAAAGAAAGGAGGAAAAAAGAAAAAAAGAAAACATACACACACATACAGACAACTTATATATAAAAAAAGCGAAAACTTGGAAATATTAACAGTAAATTAGGTAACACGCCTGAAGAGTTAACAGGAAGACAATTTCCTACAAAACTTTGTAGTCGGGAAGCTGAAGAAACCATCATCAGCTACTTGACAATCTTTTACTTCTATTAATTCTATTAATGCTTTATATTTGATATCGAGCACTTTATTACAAAGTCTGCTGGCCTTAAATGTCTTTCAATCAATATTCCATTGTCAGCAATTTTGGCTTTACACAGTCTTCCACATTACTATTATATATATATATATATATATATATATATATATATATATATATATATATATTGTTGTGGGATCTCCCCTTTGTATATGATAATGAACTCGACTGAGTATACATATACACCTGCCATAGAGAGAACAGGAGTTGCTGCCATAGAATTGAGAGTAGGAGAGAGTAATCGTAGAGATCCGTGTGAGTTATCAGAAAGTATCGGAACTAATACGTAAATTACCGAAGATACCCAGAGACTACCGCATCGGACGTCAGACTAGCTCTGAGCTCCACTCAGCTAGAATAATATATACGGATATACTATTTCCAACGACTTCACTCCAAGACTTGTATATATTTATTTTTTACTAATAGTATTTCTGGATTTACTAACCTGTGTTCAAGTTTGTATATATTACGTTCAATATAACCTACTTCTCTATCTCCACATCTCTTTTGTTGTTTATTATTTTGTGCGGTTCCTCACCCGGAATCCACAACAAATTGGCGACGAAGACTCGAACTCACGTACACGTACATCGCCACAACAAATTGGCGACGAATATTCGTACACACACACAAGTCGCTACAATAATTTGGCGACGAAGACTCAAACTCACGCACATGTATGCCACACAACAACAGAACTCATACAGAACAATGTAAAAACCATAGTGCCACACATGTCCACCGCAAGCAATTTTGGTAACACTATCGCAGATAATCTGCTGGCATTACAACTGTGGAACGAAAAAAGAAAAGAGATAGAATGAAAAAAACTGTAAAAAGGAAATTGAAAGTCAATGTTTTTCCCCTTCAACAGGAAAATTCTTCCACAAAATTTTTTTTACGAGATTTATTGCCAGAAAACAAATGTTTAAAAAGTGGAAACCCTCACGGAATCAAAGCAGCAAACCATGAATGACTTTCATAAAGGAATACTAGAAATCATAAAAAAGAAGTGAAGAAAGACAATATAAATTCGAAGAAGCACAAATTAAATTAGCGAAAAGACAGATGGAAATTCAAGGCAAATGAAGAAAAACAAATAGAAATTCAAAAGGCAAATGAAGAAAGACAAAGGGAAATCCAAACGTTGAATGAAGAAAGACAATTACAACTACAAGAACTATTACTAAAATTGACAATCAACACACAAGAAAGGAACACGGAAAAGAGGCGATGTTTTCGCAAGATGCCGTGTGGAATGTGATCGAAAACTTTAAGTACTCTATTGATGAAGACAAAAACTTTGGAGAATATTACAGGCGATATGAAGACATTTTTAATATCGATTGTCAGAACTTGACAGCAAAGAAAAAGTTAAAGCTTTTACTCAGAAAATTAGATGCGGAGAAATTCACTAAATTTGTAGATTATATTCTGCCAAAGAAAACAAATGACTTAACGTTGGATGAGGCAGTGACATACCTCACTGAGCTATTTAGCCCAAAATTTCTTTGTTTCACAAAAGGTGGAAATGCCTTAATCTGGTGAAAGATGTGTTTCACATTGAAAGTAGCATTCTGTTACAAGCATGGTTTTAACTTCTTATTTTGGATTTTGACCAGAAAACTTGACACCTGGAGATGATGTGAAGTATGCTTCATGCAACCGTTTTGTGCTTGTTTAAGTTAGTACTTCACAACCCTGTTCTTAGTTTACCCTTCTGAATCTGTCGTCTGTTTGGTTGCTTTTCTACTAATACTGATCCTATTTTAAAATGGGAAATTTTAAAACGATGTTCAAGTACAAGCTGGGGAGTAAGTTCTGCAATTTATGCGGGGTAGAAAATTTAGCCATTGCGTTATTCGAACCCGCGCAGAATTTATTAAATTCAAAAACTGAAATTCTTCATAAATGCATTCACATGAAAAACTATTTGCTCAATTAGCCTCCTGTTTAATTGTTCTCAACCCTTCCTTTTTTTTTTTCTTTTTTCATAATAAAGTTTATCCCCCACTTTTCTTGAGTTTGGTGTCTTCCTTGTTTAAGCTGAAATTCTACATATATGCTGCGTAATTTCTAAGTCTTTAGCCAATTTCCCTGGCGAGCTGTTAAGCGAAACCGTGGTAGGTTGTTGGCTTGCTCTTAGATTTTCGATTTTGTTTGCTTTACTTTCGCTTTGAGTGCTTTGTGTACTCTGCTTTCGTATTGAGCTCTTTATTGTTAAGGTTTTCGTCTTGGGATTTTTTTTCTTTCTTACGAATGCTTGACTTTTTGTTCAGGTATTTCGTTTGTTTGTTTTTTTCTTCCTCTTCTTTTCCCGCCGGGTTTGTTCCCAGTGGGTTTCAAGACGATTTCATTTGTAGTTTAATTATTGCTAGTCTTAACAGAATTAGTTCTGTTAGTATTGGTATTATTACTATAATTAATATTACTATATATATATATATATATATATATATATATATATAATTCCAAATGAAGAGGACTCAAGGTTTTTTTTATATTTTGAGGGCTCTGGCATTTATTTTATTATAAACAGTGCTCAATATAATGAGTATTATAGACCTTGATATAATATAATATAATATAATTATATAGTTATGTCAATTTTACATTGCGACATGGAAATTTCTGTTTCGAGATTAATTCTCATCATCACTTACTGGATATAATAAGTAGCACAACATTTCAAAAGAGGAAAAACGATTTCCAAAAACATCTTGGAAAAGTAGTGAATGATATAAAAACATCTGATAAAGTGTTCATGAAAGCAGATAAAACGGCAAATTTCTATAAAATAACGCCGGAAAAATACAACATGCTAATCATGAAAAACCTAACAAAGAACTATAAAAAAGTAGATAAGAATAAAGTGAACTTAGTAGATAAAATTAATACAGATAGCAAAAAAATCACGGATAGATTAAAAATTAGCGATAGAGTAGCAAAAACACAAGGGAGTGCTATATAACAGTAAAAGACCATAAAGAAAACTTTAATATGAATCCCACCACTAGGATGATAAATACAACCAAACCAGAAATAGGAAAAATTAGCAAGAGGATTCTAGAAAGAATCAACGAACAAATAAAGGATTCGCTGGAATTGAAATTATGGAAAGACACTACAGACGTAACAGGGTGATTCTATTGCACTTTTATCCAATTTGATATCGAAGAATACTATCCATCGATATCAAAGGAACTATTTGTTACGGCTCTGGAATTCACCACTCTTTACTCGGATATAACGGATGACGAGAAAACAATAATAATGAGTGCCAAGACATCTGTGCTCATCCACAAAGAAGAACAGTGGAAAAAAATTAATTCCAGCGAGAACAATTTTGATATTACGATGGGTTCGATGGATTCTGCAGAATCTTCAAAGCTGGTAGGATTATTAATATCATATAATCTCACAGCCTACAAAGAAATAAACACTAAAGACATTGAACTTTATAGAGATGACGGACTTATAGTAATAAGAAATACCACAAACTTCAAAATAGACAGGGTTAGAGAAATGATACACAAGGAGTTTAAAAATCTCAATTTAAAAGTAACAGTTAAAGCTAAGATAAAAAAAAGTAGATTTCCTTGATGTAACTTTGGATCTAGAGAAAAATATACCAACCATACAAAAAACCAAACACGAACCTTTTATACATCCACCCAAAATCTAACCATCCTCCTTCTATCATCAAGCATATACCCTCATCAATAGAATACAGAATTAGTAGAAACTCGGCTAATGAGGAATCGTTCAATAAACATAGCGATTTTTATAATACTGCATTGAAAAATAGTGGATACATAAACCCAAATATTAAATATGTAAACAAGAAAAGTAACCCCCCAACCAGATGACAAATGGTAGGTTGGGAAGAAAATTCCTCGAGTTAATTAGGAAACACTTCCTGGAGAAAAATCCACTAAGTAAAATATTTAATAAAAACACTATAAAATTAAGTTACAGCTGTATGAATAATCTAGAAAAAAATATAAAAAACCACAATAATAATATTTTTAAAAAATTCAACAAAACCAGTAAAAATAACCAGGCAACAGAAAATAACAATTTAGACAAGAAAAAATGTAATTGTAAAAACCCCATAAACTGTCTGCTAGAAAATAGGTGTTTGACAGAATCGATAATCTATCAATGTGAAATATGGACGAAGGAAAACCCAAACAATATAAAAGTCTATATAGGGAGTACTAAAAACACTCTAAAGCAGAGAATTTACCAGCATACCTCCCCATTTAATGATAGCAAATACAGAGATAGAACATCCCTATCGAGATATCATTGGTACCTAAAGGAAACAAAAAAAAAAACACCCAAAATAAAGTGGAAAATCCTAAAAGAAGCTAAAACATTTAAGTCCTTAAATGAACCATGTTCATTATGCTTATATGAAAAACTGTTTATTATTAGATCCCTTAAAAATAAAAATTTATTAAACAAACGCAACGAAATAAATATCATATGTAGACATTGTAAATTATTCACATTAGAAAATGGATGAAACCTAAATTAAATAACATGCTAACTGACGAATTAGGTAAAAATAAAAATAAAAAATTAAAAATAAAGCCAAGAATAGAATAAGTTAGTTTTCCTTTACAGCAAATTGATAGATGGAGCGAAAAAATAGCAGTTCGGGGTTTTGTGGAAAAAATCTTTTATTTAACAAATAGACTTAAGAAGACGAGAAAGAAGATTGATACTACTACTAAAAAAGAATATCACATAAAATGTAATAAAACTGAAGGAAAAATGATAAGATCAGATGAATGAGAGGGAAAATAGACAAGGGAAGAATAAGGTCAAAGAAAGAAGAAAAAAAGAGGAGGAAAAAAAGTTGGTTAGCACAGAAATTCTCCGGGGATCAAACCCCAAAGTGAATCTCCATTCTGATTAGCCACACACACACACACACACACACACACACACACACACACACACACACACAAACAAAAAAAACACCCACATACATTCACAGTAAACCGAAAGTATTTGTCATTTAAATGAAAATCATCTGCACAACAACACCAGCATTGCCTGATGATGAGAATTAATCTCGAAACATAGAAATTTCCATGTCGCAATGTAAAATTGACATAACCATATAATTATATATATTACAGATTCTCCATTCCGTAAAACCTAATAATCAAATGATTGCATCTTTGGATGTCCAAAATTTATTCACAAATGTTCCCGTCCAGGAAACAATTGACATCATTATCCGTGATGTATACAACCATGCTACTCTCCCATCAATCAATATTAAACCCACTATATTAAAAAAAACTATTATTAGCATGCACCACACAAGTACCCTTTCACGATCCCTTAGGCAATATTTATACACAAATAGATGGTATTGCGATGGGATCTCCTTTAGGTCCCCTCTTTTCTAATTATTATATGGCAAATCTAGAAAATAAAATAATTAATGACAACAATAAACCCTCTATATATGTAAGATACATAGATGACATCTTTGTTTTAGCTAAGAATATCGATCAAATTAAATATCTTAAAAACAAATTTGAAAGTCACTCCGTCCTCAAATTTACATTAGACCTTAATATTAATAACAAACTCCCATTCCTTGATGTATTCATTGATTCTAGCACACATAAATTTACTACTTCTCTATATAGGAAACCAACTAGCATAAATTCGTGTCTTCTTAATTATAATAGTGAATGTCCCCAACGATATAAGTTAGCTGTTATAAAAAACTTACTTCAACGCACACAAATGATATCTTCTTCCAAATCTATATTTTATAAAGAATTACACAACATTAAGCAAACACTAGTCAATAATGGATTTCCTAACTTCCGTTATTGATCAACAAATTAAAATGTACCTCAACAAACTTAACAATAGCTCTAACAATAATGATAATATTAATAATAATGGTTTACATCAAAATAAACATAACACTATTAACTTATACTATTGCAACCAAATACATAATAATTATAAACAAGATGAAAAAACTCTCAAAAACATAATACGTAGAAATGTTAAACCAGTCGAAAGTAATAATCAAATTAAACTCATTATATATTATAAAAAGTTTAAAACAATTGACCTCATAGTCTATAATAACCCAACAAGCACTAAACTAAATTCTTTACAAAAAACCAATGTAGTGTACCAATTTACATGCCCATTCAGAGATTGCATCTCTGATACTAATCAAAAACCTAGTACATATATTGGTTTTACTACAACCACGCTCTCCCGTAGACTTACATGTCATCTTTCTGATCAGAGTACTATTAAACAACATTTCTCTGAAAAACATAAACATGTAGGTAATATCAGACAGATTTTGGTCAACAATACGGTGATCCTTACTCATACACACAGTAAGAGGAACCTGGAGATATTGGAGGCCATGTACATCAAATCAAAACAACCAACACTCAATAAAATCAACTTTAAAACAGGAAATAACATATTACATTGCATTTGACTAGATGGTTTTGCTGTCATTTCGCGCTATCCCGCGGTGTGACGTCATAAAACCGCATCGCAAACTTAAGAACTGCGTTTATTATTTTTGGTAACTATTGCCGTTGCCAAGCGGAGTTTTATGTCAACACAAAATAAAATCGTCGGTGATGGTGGATTTTATAATATTTCAGTTTAAACTACCTCTCTGAAGATGGCTTATGTGAGCCGAAATCTTAGAAGAAAACCAATAAATAATTATCCAAATGTTGAAGAATTTTTGTCTTTATTTTCAACTGAAATTAAAGCAAAAATACGACGTTTAGAACGGCTCATGATTAAACATAATAGACATTCATTGTCTCTTATATTTAATAGAATATGTTTAGAAAATATATATATATATATATATATATATATATATATATATATATATAAACTTATTTTTTAAATATAATAAAATAATTTTTTTTTAAAGTTTTAAAAAGAGTTTCTTTTTTCTTTTTTGCTTTTTACAAATTCAGTGGAAAGACCTGAGAAAAACTGAATCCATATTGTATACAACCATATAAACCTTAATACTATCATTTGACTGACAGGAAAACCTAAATAAATCACTTGAATGCACCTGTTGCCTTGAGAGTTTATTACATTGAATTCTCATGTACAAGTCATCCAGTTTATCATACATACTGGCTGACCAAATGCCTTTTACTTGAGCTATTATAGATATATAAGAAAAGAAATTTAGAGAGTTACCAATCTGTACGAAGTTACAATTTGACTACCTGATTTTTATAAGAAAAATATCACACAGTTCAATTATTAACTATTAAAGAATACAGAAAATTTATTTGGCACCGACTGGATGGAGAAATTTAAGTTGTAGGATATGTCAATTAATTAATTTTACCAAAAACTCGAAAAGCTGACCACCGAGGCAAATAATGTAATAAAAGTGTTAAAAGAAACTTTTCCGGAAGTTTTTCTGGGGGCCTTAATCGGTGTAATAAGATGACGGCAAAATTCGAGTTAAAAGATGACATCCATCCAGCCGGTGTTTAAGAAAAAACGAAATGTGCCTTTCGCTTCTTTATCAAAAATAAATGAAGAACTCGACAGACTAGAAAAAAACGGAGTCATGTCGAAAATTGTGTGCAGTCAATGGGATTCAACCGACCGTCTATGTAAAGAAGAAGTCAAACAAGATTCGGGTCTGTGTCGATTTCTCGACGGGGCTTAATGCGGCACTCAAATAAGATCATTATTCTTTACCTCGACTGGGAGAAATTTTCACGAAACTAAATGGAGGAAATTTGTTTTCAAAAATCGACCTCATTGACGCATACTTTCAAATACCGGTGGAAGAAGAATATTCTAAGTTGCTCTGTATCAACACCCATCGTGGCTTGTACAAGTTCGAACGTCTACTGTTTGGGGTAAAGGTTGCGCCGGCAATTTTCCAACAAGTGATGGATACTGAGCGACTTCGATTTCGCGGTTGCATATTGGGACGACATATTAATGATCAGTCAGAATGTAGAACAGCATAAGAAACATGTTCATAAAGTTTTCTGACGAATTAAGGAGTACGGGTTCAAATTGAAAGAATCCAAATGAGACTTTTTTTATGAAGAGGATTAAATATATTGATAAAGAGGGAATAAGACCATATCCAGAACGGGCTACAGCAATCAAAGCCATGCCAGCTCCCGAAAATGTCTCTATGCAACAAACTTTTTTAGGATTGGCAAACTATTACCAGGCATTTATACAGAATATGCACAACTTACGTGCTCCGTTAAACCAACTTTTGAAAAAAAAGATAGGGACTGGGAGTGGACATCTGAATACCAAGAAGCATTCGTCAAAAATAAATGAAGTCTTGACGTCAGACTTATTTTTCACCTACTATAACCCAGACCTGGAAATTATAGTTGCCAGCGACGCTGGCTGGTATGCATGTATTATGCACTAAATGCCAGATAGATTTCACAAACAAACAGCTCATGCGTCGAGAACACTTCTTCTTGTAGAAAAGAATTATTTGCAAATTGAGAAGTCGTTAGGGATTATTTTCGCAGTAACGAAGTTTCACCGGTATATAAACGGTAGACAATTTACGTTGCAGACGAACCATAAACCATAACTGACCATCTTCGGTTCTAAAAAAGCTCTGCCTGTGCATACATCAAATAGACTGTGGAGATGGGGAACGATTCTTTTAAATTATAACCTTAAAATGGAGTTCCTACCGTCTAAAATCTCTGTCATGCCGACGGACTGTCCAGGTTACAAGGATAAAAACCCTTGTGCGTAGTTATGTATACTTTCCGAACATGGATAAGGATATTGAAAACATCGTAAAATCCTGTAAAGGCAGCTAAGACACCTCCAATCAAATGTAGCCCTTGGTCAAAAAGTTCTTAGATGTAGAAATCCTACTACAGAAGTGACAATCAATTTGCTACACGAACTGTTTGCCAGATTTGGGGTAGTCGATTGTTTAGTGTCAGACAATGAAACACAATTTTCGTCCGGCGATTTAAAGGATTTTTGTGAGACCTTCCAGATTACGATTGCTCCATATCACCCTAGGTTCAAGGGACAGGCTGAAAGCTTTGTTGACACGCTAAAAAGAGCTCTGAAGAAAGCTAGGGGCACATCTACAGAAAAAGCCTTACAAGTGTTTCTTCAGGTGCATAAAGTCACGCCTAACGACAGCACGCCATCATCATTACTCCCAGCTGGGATAATGTTTGCGCGTAAAATCAGGTCTGTGTTCGACAAGCTACTTCCCAAACAAACAAAACCTGGACGAACAAGACAAAACGCTACCAACCAAGAGAAAAGTTTTTTTCCGGATGTTTTGAGATAACAAATCTGTTTGGGAAATGGGTACAATTGAGAAAAGAATAGGAAATATGGTTTACGTAATTAAAGATCCTCGGTTTACTCACAAAAGACATTTAAATCAAATCAGGAAACGCCTACCGGACGATGCTGACAGCGGTCCGCCTGAAGAGAAAGAAGTAATGGATGTCATTTATGATACTTTTGATATGCCAATACCACAAGTGGCCCCGGAATAGTGCCGTATAAAAAGGAAAATGATGAACTTTCTCGTCATTAATCCAAAAAGAAAAAAGTATTAAGACTTCTGCAGAGTTGATACTTAGGAAGGGGGTGTTATGGTAATTTACCCATGCACACATGAACTCTTCCAAACTATAAATAAGCAGTAGTTTCTCCTTCGTAGAAATAGGCCTATTCTAGCAGATAGCTCTGACAGCCGGACGAATACAGCCACACTGGTGATTTTCTCATGTTGTATCTGTTTGTACTACTGTCTTTGTTAATATATTTGTTTAACTCTATTTACGTCTTTATTTCTGACCCCTAACCAGGCAACAACAACTTGGCAAGAAGGACTATTAAGAAACCTTGAAGACCTCAAAACCAGGTTACAACAATAATAGAAGACTGCTATGAGACAGTACAAGGCTTTGTTAAAATTTTTTTATATATAGTGTTGCGGAGATGTACACACCCCTCCTGAGTGTGATGTGTAATCATCCAAATGGTATAATACTGACCTCCGAGAATCATCATAGAAAACTGCTATGTGACAATACAAGGCTTCATTAAAATCTTTTATATATAGTGTTCTGGAGATGTACACACTTCTCCAGAGTGTGATGTGCAATCATCCAAATGGTATAATGCTGACCTCCGAGAATCATCATACAAGACTGCTTTGAAACAGTAAAAGCCAGCTACAAGATTACTAGCTGTATGCGAACTTCATATACTACTATAGATTTCAGCAAGAATACATTGACTTGAAGTGACATATTTCAAGACATACATTATGAAAGACTTGAAGTCAGTTATACTACTGCAAGGCAAATGTTCAATGGTTGTGTTAAAAGTATTTGCTTTTGATCGTTAACCAACACAACGCGCTCGTAGTGAACATTATCAATGACGTAGAATGGAAGGTAAACAGATAAAGGCAATACTAGAAATGCAAGGAAAAGACAATGTATCGAATTCATTTTCGCAAGAGTCAGTAACTAATTCAATTAGTGAATATAAATATGTCTTGGAAAGCAAATATTACATTCATATTTGCTGTAAAATTGTAGTGATCAGTTCATGCCAGAAGACACATAACAGGAACGTAGGTTCAAAACAGTGCATTAGTATAACAAGAAACAAGATATTCAAAGTAACTATAAATAACTAAATCCGAAAGTATTATTACGCTGCTTATTGCCCGACAAGTAGCTGTCGTTACTGCCAGTAACTACCTTCGTTAACTGCTTCCATTAACTGCTCTCCGGAAGTCACACACGTAATCACCTATAACAAGAGGAAGAGTCCATTCTTCGTAGGAGGACACCATAAGAATATTGTACTTCAGAAAGATATTTTCAAAGAAGTATGTCAAGAATGGTCATATCAAAAGAAGGTGTCTTCTGTTAAAATATTGTGCCCTACTGAATGTGAAAAATATCTAAAATTTATTTTGCTGAATACTCCAGAAAAAGTGTCATTTATTGAAGCAGTTTCATTATTATCAAAGATTTTTGGTGAAAAGAATTTACTTTTTTATACATGTTGGTATGTGACACCATTTAGTTGCTGGTAATTATAAGTTTTATTATTTAGATACATGGAGAAGTATACTGATACATGTCTAATAAAAAGAGTTAACCAGTATAAAAATATTCCCAGGGATTGAAACTCCGTTACAAGTTGGATGTCTGGCTGGAGACAAATCTAATCTAGGTGTTGACAGTTGGCCGATGAAAGAAACTGTGAAAACATTAAATGCCAGTTAAAAAGTGAAAAAAAGAAAAAGATTACTCAATAAAAAAATCAGGTGTTCAGGATCCGAAACCATGTGAAGGGAATTTAGCTGTTAAAATTTATTTTAGCTAAAACAATTCACCAGTGTTGAATGAATCGCCTGGAAATGTAAACCAGAAAATCTTGTATATTTTTAAAAGAAAGCAAAGGAGGAGGAGGGTGGGAACATACCGGCAACCATTACTCGAAAGAGGGGAAGACAACCAAGTTGGAAATATAATTTACCAATCCTCCTCTGCCTCTGTACCAGTTCAGGGCCGGTACCAATAAAAGTGAATGCACAAAGAGACACAGGGAGAGATCCAAAACTTTGGCCGAGAGGACAAATAGAGATTGACACATCAGCCTAGAGCCAGACTTACCAAGAAATTACTTAAAAATCAACTGAAAAACTCTGTTAACTATACTCTTGCCAATCGTTACCAGTTTAACAAAGTGTTGGGTCCGATTTGGGTACAATTTAGATTAACAACCCTGCATGTACACTACTAACAATTCATTGTATAATATACACAAGATAAATCATAATACTTTTTCATTATTCATCATTCTTCTCCAAGTATTTAATTTTTTATCACTGTATGCCTTCACTCTGTTCAGATCAACCGAGGTGGGATATTGACAACAAATCTTGGCCTGTCTGTGATTAATTAATCACAACGTGGGTCAGAACGGCCCTAGGGCTGAAGAAATCAATTCATCGATCATCCACAGTGTTGACAACCGTTTTGGTGAACCATAAGCTGATTGGGGCGGGGTGGGGTCGTTACAGTAGAACATGAACCTTACTAAGGACAAAGATGAAGATTTTGTTACATACGCCAGTAAGGTCAACCATGAGAAATTTAAACTAGATGAAGTATCCCCAGATAGATGTCTGAACTTCGTTAAAATTTTAATATCAATGAGGAAATATGCTCTTGAATTGTTACAAAACTTAAACAGAATTCAAAGTTAACGATACAGAATGTTGTGGAAGAGTGCCAAAAGTTGTCAACTACAGGCACAATAGAGTGAAAATCGAACAAAATGACACATCAGAAGTACAG
This sequence comes from Ascarosepion bandense, assembly GCA_037127315.1. Classification (NCBI taxonomy): domain Eukaryota; kingdom Metazoa; phylum Mollusca; class Cephalopoda; order Sepiida; family Sepiidae; genus Ascarosepion; species Ascarosepion bandense. The sequence goes on along the minus strand of JBBBDQ010001827.1, from coordinate 1,438,839 downwards.
CTAGTGCAAAAAAGACAGTACTACCAAAAGAAAATATACAAAATACAAATACTACAAAATCATGGCTATGACTGTGGCATGTTATGAAATAAATAAACAAACTAAACTTGCTGAAAGTAGAGCTACCAGCTAAAAAAATTGGGAAGTTCAAATAATAGAAAATGAATAATGCTACAGTGAAATTTCTATTGGACGCTGGTGACGATATTACAATTATGGACGAACAAACTTGGAACAGAATTGGCAAGCCTAAAATGCAAAAAATCCACAGTTACAAAAGGAATATCAGACAAGAAGTTAATTTTGGGGAGGAAAATTACATGTAACATCGTTCTTGCGGGTAAAATTAAAAAAGCAGATGCTTATGTATTAAAAAATTCCAACTCAAATTTACTAGGTGCTAATTAGCTAGACTTATTTAAATGGTGGAATTGGCCAATTAATTAATTCTGCGGAAAGGTTCAGTGTTCTTCAGAGGAAAAGCATACAGCTATAAAAAAAAAAACCAAAAAAAAAAACAGCAACACTGAATAAGCTAAAAAATAAATTCCCCAATATTTTCTCAGAGGAATTGGGAAAATTATCAGGCATGGCCGAGCACTGATAAATAATGGCAAGACTGCATATGAAACTTGCTTGATCACTAAATTGGTTCATACTATTTGTGGTTGGCAATTTCACAAAATTGCCCGAGATACTGTAATATAAACGTCTAACTACCGCCATAACAATTAAATTCTTACGCAAAGATTTTGCAAGGTTTGGAGTACCTGATTCGATAATAGAACTCAGTTTACTTCTAGTGAGTTTTAAAATTTCTGCAAAAATTATGCAGTTGAACATTTGACAACTCTGATTTATCCTCCAAGATCAAATGGTCAAGCAGTTTGTTAACATCTTCAAAAGAGCATGGCTTGAAAGTGGAAGATACAACACTACAAGTATTTTGAGTGTATATAGAATGATGTCAAATAAAAACGTCACCTGCAGAGCTCATGTTTACTAGGAAAGTGAGATTCACTTTCAACAAATTACAAAATAAATAAAAAGAAAATTCGAAGATTTCAAACTGCCAGATTATTTAAGATTAGTGATAAAACGCTTTAACGCTGGAAAGGAAGATTGACAGGAATGTACAGAGTCAGCAATCAATACAATTTTGTTTACGATATTTTTGAAGTACCTATTCCTAATATAAATCCTACAATGCAAGGGTAAGTGGAAGCTGAAATGGAAGTGGATCCATGTCAGAAAAAGTATTGACTAAAGAAAGTGCATATCTAACAAGCAGCGTGTTGTACGCACCTCCCCAGAGTGACGTGAACTTGTCTACATGGTATAATATTGAGCTGATCATTGTCATAGTAGTCTTCTACGAAACAGCGACAAGACTGCTAGCCATAAGCGAACTTCATATTCTAGTACTGATTTAAGCAAGATTATGTCGAATTAAGCGACATTATATTTCACGATTGTTATTTTTGTTCAACGCAATAAGGCATAACATAGTTGTCACATACCTGTCTCGACAATAACCATCAAGATGTTTATATGTAGATTCGGGTGTATTGTATTTTCACATCTATGGACAGATACTGGTTATCTGTCCCAGATCATGACAAATGGACAATGATTTAAATAAAAAAAAATAATAAAATAAGATTGTTGTTCGACTGGTAATCGAATGGCAATCTTTTTCCAGGTCTGCTTCAATATTCAACATGGACACTGACAACAAATCAAGGATGAACGTCGAGACAATATAATTTTGATATAAAGTTTTAATGACTAAAAGATAAAAAAAAAGAAATCTAAGTTTATGAATTAGAATGTCTAATGACCTGAACCTCAAAATTACTTTCGGATACCCAACGTGGTTGAAATATCAAATTACAATGCACAACAGCAAATATGAACAAAATACAGGCGATTATGAATGCAAGATACAACATACAAAGATGGGATAAAATCATATTTGAAACGTGGTGTGTGCAGTAACATAATATTCATGGAAGTGTATGCGTGTTCTAACGTAGGTCTAATAACTCGATAACTTATCTTTGTCTCAGTTTCTTCTCTTTCTTTTACTGTCTCTTTTCTTTTCTTTCTTTATACACTTGAAATTTATGTAGTCACAACTGTCTCTATATCTTTTAGTTGATTATATATTTTCAGCACACAGCTTTTCTGAAATGTCCGCACATTTCTTTATTCTTTTCTTCAATCGGCGTCGTCTTTTCTGCACGCAAATAATTGTTTTATCTTCATCGTAGCGTCTTTTATCTGGTAACTTGTGTCGTTATCTTTCTTTTCTCTTGATAAATTACTTGGCTTCGCTTTCTTTTTAAACTAAAATCAGCGTAAGAATTACATTGCAACTTGTCAACTTCGTAGCTATCTTTTTCTTTTTCAACGAGTATGAATCAACATACAAATATTAATATAACTTCTCTTCGTTGTTATATTTCTTTCTTTCTCTGTTCGTCAGATCTAGAGTAGTAGACACCTTAATGTCCGATAATGGAAGTCATTTTATGCCTAGAGAATTTAGACTGCTGTGAAACATATCAGATCGAACACATCACTACCACTCAGTATCATCCGAGGTCTAACGGACAGGCTGAGAGATTTATGAATACATTGAAAAGAGCTTTGGAGAAAAAAAAAAAAAAAAAGGTAGGGCTACACCAACTAAAAAAGCTTTTCAACAATTTCTTCAAGTATACAGAATTACACCTAACAACAAAACGCCAGCCGAGGTGATGTCCACATGCTGGATACGGTCCGTTTACGATAAATTACTCCCAAAACAGACAAAGCCGGGAAGAACAAGCGTCATACCTACAAGACGATATAATCCCGGAGAAAATTTTTTTTTTCAGAATTGTAAAAGGCAACAAATTTTTTGGGGAGATGGGTATGATAAAAAAAAAAAGGGTTGGAAACATGGTATATATGATAGAGTCCACAATTTACGCATAAAAGACATCTCAACCAACATAGAAAATGCCTAACAAGGTTGATAGCGGGCTTCCTGAGGAAACAGTTATGGATGTCATACACGACACTTAATATTCCGACTTCTAGCGGCCCCCGAAATGCGTCGTTCGAAGAGAAAAAGTAAAGCAACTGACTTAGTTGTCAATCCTAAACAAAAAAAGGTATTGAGACCACAAATACAAGTTTACAAAGTTGTTCTACTGTGAACTTGGTAAAACAAGTCAGCCAAGTTTTAAATACCCAGCCAGTTGTAAAAAAAAAAAAAAAAAAAAAAAAAAAAAAAAAAAAAAGTAAACTCTTGTTTTTCTGTATAAATTAAACAAGCAGAGGAAAACCACGCAAAAGCTGACAAACTTTCTATAAAAATATTCTTCTGGATTCATTTTCGTGAAACTATTTTTTTATTACATTACAGCCTCAGAACTTTAATATAAAAAAGGAAAAACAAACTTTTTTTCACTCCTGCAAAGTTAAGTTTTTAGGAGAGGTGTTATAGTGCCCTATCTACATTGGAATGAACTCTTCCTCCTTCATAAATACTAACCTGCGATACTTCCCTGGAGGTAGTTGAGACACAGTGTAACTTGACAGTTCAGACGAACACTTTTATCTGCTGATTAATAACACTTCTTTTGCATATGTTTTTTTTATCCCAATACACTGGTTCAACTTACCTTCTTCTTTTCGTGTCTTTCTTCCTGGCCCTATTAAACCTCAACACAAAGTTACATAAAATGGGAAGTTATTGACAGATGACATGTCTAAGGTCAAATAAGCACAAAAGATGAGTATCAACCGCAGCTTTATACAAATTGTGGATTTTGAAAAAAAAAAAAAAAAAAAAAATGCAATGGAAGAAATACCAGAACATGAGCAGTGCACTCATTACCATCTGCCATTTCTTGCATGGAAAGACTATGATAGATGCACATCAGAAGGTTCTATGATTGACAGAGTTGTAACACCCCAATGGATGGTCCAAACAATTTCTCCGGCGGCCGTTCTCCACACTGTGATGTTTGCTGGGAGTTTGTTGAAAAAGTTGGAGCCTCAAGCTGGGGGTACAAGATTAAACTATAAGGAACGAACTTCCACAACTTGGATGAATTGAAACGATGCTTTATTTTGTTTAGAGTTAGCCTTTTCGGTTGAGGCAGGCGAATGTGACACACAGCTCTAACTCTAATTAACAGAGATCGAATTCCAAACTGACCAACTCAAGACGAACGGAGGTTCTACTTCAAGCACACACCCGGCGGAACTAACTCAACTGATCTGACTCGAAAAAATCACTTGTATTTATTTAAAATTAATCCGGAAAGGTTTTAGACCAGCGGGTGATAACCATTGGTGACTGTAAGTCCGAAATTTCAGGGTACTTAAATTTTCCTTCCTTTGATGTGTAAACATCCTGCAGACACCCAGTCTGCACTTAGCCTTAGTATTTTTTCAAGGATTTTTTTATCTTAATAAAGCTTCCGCTGGAAAATTCCTAATGTGCGGTCAAGATACAGTAAAAGACAGCCTTTGACCTGGTCATTTAAAACCCTATTTCCTGGACTTTATCTCTTATCACACTAAATCACCAAGTCAAATATTTACCGGAAGAGTGGTAGGATTTAAAACAGTAATTTGATACTCTTTTCTCTTCCACAATTTTCCTCATAAAAGAAAAAGTGTTTATTTTTTCTCTTCTTTTTCACTTTTGTTAAACGAAACGTTTTTAATCTATTATAATAAAATACATATTTTACAAAGCACCTTAATATACGCCTAGTTATCGTGTCACAGAGTAATACTGAAACGTGAAGGAACAGAAACAATTGGGAAGGATCTGCTCATGCATTTTATGGATTGTATCATGTTCTTGGACACCGAGAGGTTATTTCATCAAGTAATATTCTTGCACTCATTAAATTACCTAGCAAGTATGACTCTTTGTTGCATTATGTCAAGCGGCATCCACATTCTGTAACATTTTTGTCTGGCAAGATACAGAATGAGTTCATTGAGCTACTGGGAAACAAAGTATGTCAGTCTATCCTACAGAGTCAAAAGCAGATACTATGGTATTATGTTTGACACAAATGAAGTTTCTCATGGACAAATGTCAGAAATCTCAGGTTTGTTAATGTTGACAACAAATCTAAAACTGCTGTAGACATGAACTTATTAAAGTTCATGAAAAGATGTTGAGAATATTGCAGAAGAAATTAACTCAAAATTCAAATGTTATGGTCTGGATTTGAATGACTGGAAAGGTGTCCAATATCCAGAAATGCATATCGCAGAAACTCAAAAGTAATCTTTGTGAATTGTTATAACTATTCTTTGAAACTTATAGGAGTGCATGCATGTTTGCTATATCATTTTTTAGAATTCAAAATTCATTTAATATTTTTTCTCTCTGCTCAACAATGGGGTGAGAGAAATTGGAGGAGACAATAGTGATAGATGTAAAGCAGCCCCATTCCCAGATACAAGAAAGATGGAGTGCTAGGAGTAATGCTGTTCATTTTGGATGACATAGCTAAATTTTTAGAGGATATGGCAAGTGACACTTCAGTATTAGTTGACACAAGCAATGCTTTCTAACAATGCTGTCATTCTGGGATGATGTCCTAACTTCCATCGACTGGACCCAGAAATGACTTCAAGTATCATTCATTGAAATTCGTTCTAAGTCTGCAACACTCTTTCATGAGTAAAAATTCATTTGAAAAAATTGGGGGGGGGGGGGGGGGAATTCTTAGAATTGGATGAGAAATTGATAAGCGCATTATTTTGAGAGAGAGAGAGAGAGAGAGAGACTGGAGAGGAAGGCAAAAGATGTGCATCTAAACATGAGAGGAGAAATAGATGTTATTTTGAAAGCAGTACTGGACAGGTTGAGGCAGTTGCATGAGCAATTTAAGTTTCTCCTTGGATATTGGAATCTTAAAATAACCACAAAACTGTGTTTCTTTATATTTACTGTAATTTTTTTTCTTTCTGCTTTATATCCACTATGAAATTTTTTGTGTTGTAATGCCATGTGTGTATTAAAACATGTAAAAACTGCTCTTTTTATAAACCTTTATTACACCCCTGAAGATGATCTCAGAAAGATTGAAAGTACTTCAGAAATGGAAAATAAAAACAACTTTCAATGTTACAGTGCATTTCTCACATCCTTTAATTATATAATACATGGAAGATTATCCATGAGCATGAATAGATTTTATTAAAAATAGGCAGACATAATTGTAATTTATATAATTAGATAATACAAAAAAAAAAATCTCTTAAAAATATTAGTGTGATGATTTGTACTAAGCTTTTCAGTTTATGATTAGTAAATATAGATTTTACTTAATAGCAATATCACGTAACCCATACAAATTAATACAAAAATTTAAGCTTTAAAACTATAAATTATTCTAATTAAAAAGAATTCTTGCAAAAATTCATTACTCATTGAATTTTTCTTTTCTTTTTTTAAACAATTGTGCCCATAATATATCTTATTCATAAAAACAAAAACTTTTCTAATTAAATAATGTCTTAGTTTGAATTGTAAAATGAAAAATGCAATCAAAGATTTTCAGTAAATGAGTCACTGTCTGTAAAAGTCCTGCTTTTAACGAATATAAATATGAAGTGGGACATAATAAAATATCAAAATTAAATTAAGATGAGGAGAGCAGATGTTAAAAAATCTAAAATAGGTTCATTCTTTTAGGAATAAACCTTGAAATTTATTAAAATCTGACAATTTTTGCAAGAATTTCAAAATCAATATTTTTAATGGATGAAAAGGTGCTAAATTTACTACTGATGCAAAAAAAAAAAAAAAAAAATATTTTTAATAAAAATTTCCTAAGTGAGAGAAAGGATTAAAAACTTCAATTAAAAAAAAAAAAAACCCTGAATCTTTCCTTTTAATAATATTTTGACAAGAAAGCTTTTTTTCAGTGAATTATTGGAGACCTTGTTTTTAGTAGTAGCAACTATCTTTACTCTTTTTCTCTCCAGAAAGCTGCACCCATACTCGAGACAGTCAGAGGAAACATGTTTATAATAAACTTAATTTGTTACAGGTGAAAGGAAAAAGGTGGAGGTTCTATGACTTCTACTCTTTGCAGATAATTTCATTTTCCTCTTATCCTTGCAGAATAGGAAGGTCAAAGTATTCTTAGAGCTATATTATAGGCACCAGAATTTTTTTTCCCTAAGATTACTTAATCTTTTTCATAAAATGCACTCCCCTTAAGACTTTAGTAGTTTTCCATTTATTATGTAATATGAGATAGGTAATAAAAGGATTTACATACTAAATATTTTAACATTTACTGGAAATAAATGACTATGACTGGGGATTTCTCATGTGTGCTACCTTTGGTTTTGATCAGATATTTTATAGTACAGACTAAGTTCAATGGACAATAAATGTATGTCACAAAACTGGTTGTATTGTATATATTTAAATAGTTTATAACACTAGGGGCTAACATTTCAGTGCGTGTGTGCATGCAAACAGGAGGCAATTTAACATTCAACAACAAATCATTATATACAAAGTAGATTAATAAGAATGATATATTTGTATATCAAGATCGGTTGACTAGCAGATTAAAGATTTTCATTTACATGTAAAAATACATGTTTATCCAGTGAAACAAAGGATTGTCCTTGCAATTCTGGGTAAGTTATAAAACCTGGTACCAATCTGGCTCTAATTCAATTGTAATTTTTTCCCTCCTCACAAGCTGATTCTTATATTTTCATTTTACAATGACTACTCATGCATAAACATATATATATATAAAAAATTTCTGAGAAAAGTAACTTATGCAATTTTGCATTGGAAAGGCTTTCTTACTACAAGATGTAGTTGATTTAGCTAAGAAAGACATTGTTATTTTGTTATACTAATATTTCTTCCCTCTTAATTTGTTTTTCATTGCAACTGCACAGGCAATTAGTTTACAGCTATGTGTAAACAGATGTTATTAATAAAAGGAAAGAGTCCATTTTTATTAATGGATGCATAGGGTGCACTGAGCAAAACACTTCATCACAAGGAAGATCAGTGGAATGCAAGGACTTATATTTCCTGAATTTCTGGTCAGAAAGTCTTACCTGTTTTTCAATGTAAATTCACCTGGAAAGTTTTTCTTTGATAGAAACAAATTATAAACCTGTCAGATGTTTACAAACACTTCCTTTTAGTTAATCACCAGAAAAACCTAAAAGAGTTGATCTTAACATTAATGCTTAGCTTATTGACATAAAACTGGAGCAATAATAAATTATACAATAGATGTCAACATATGTGCACTTTTTCAACCACCAGAAATTCAGGAAACATTGTCTTACTGATCTACCTTGAGAAAGCCCTTGTTGTGTATATCTAACAAATATCTTAAAATATTAAAATGGACTGTCAAAAATGAATAATAGTTAACAATGCTTCATCTAAGAAAAAAAAAAAAAAAAAAAAAAGATTCTCATGTAATATTTTGAAATTATATCTAATACTAAGCACAACTGATGAGTCAAAGGAACTGAATATTCAAAATTTATGCTTTTTTCTTTAATAAAGAAGGATTTTTAAAACTATTTTATCAAAATTATTGATAGGCAGTATATCTTAGAAACTTCTTGATTGAAGCAGTAAATTGTGAAAAAAAATATATAACTACACTGATTTCAGTGTGCGCACACACACACACACACGTGTGTGTGTGTGTGCGCACAATGTTCAATTACTGGTATAAATTTTACCACAATTTAACAAAGTAACTGCTATAGATTTTATGGATTAATCTATCAGAACAGAAATTGGGAGGTTGATGTAAAAAGCCTAAATAGCCAAGTTAGGTAATTTGTATTTTTAAAAGTATACTATCATTACCAAGGGGTCTTGTTTTCCTAGTAGACTGTTAGAGAAATAAAAAGCACTAATTACACTAAATTGAATTATTGCCTGCAACTTTCTGGGTATGAAATCATTACTCAACTTGTAGGATTAAGTGAAACAAGGCACATGAGAAAAATGACAATGGACATAAGACTGGTTAGCCCAAAATTCAATATGGAGATTCTCTCTCTCTCTTTTTTTTTTTTATAAATATTAGCCTCTATCCTGCTTAGATTGTCTATTTGGATCAAGAATTCAGGTGAACCTGTAACTAGAGAATGAAGTTATCAATACCCATGTGTTACTATGCAAGTATAGAAATCAAAGTTAAGCTGACACCTGAAACATTTTAAATACATGAAACAACCAGCAGCAGTAGACAGTCTTCCCCAAATATAGCAATTATCCAACAGGAAAGAGACAAAATGCAATAAAATAGCTAACATCACCACTCCTTGCCAGATACTTCTAAGAATTTGGTCAACTGGAACTTTTCTTAGCTTAAGTTTCCTTTTGCAGATTGAAATTGTTTGGAAGAACTGGAAAACAGTTTTTCTTGTTCAAAATTGAAGAGATCACCAGTCCTTAGTCCAGAAAGTGGGTGAGGAACATTACTGCTGCCATGAATAAGACTGACATCAGTAAACACATACTGACTGGAGGTAGGTAAATTGCAGTACCACGGAATTGAGGCTAGTTATAAAGTTCATATTGTGCATTTAAATTAAAGGAAACATTCTGTTCTGAAAGTGGTTTCCTTCTGTACTTTTTTTGCAATTCAGCTTCACTGCTCATTGAAATATTTCAGCTATTCAGTGTAATGATTAAATGGGGGAAGATCCTTTGCTCATAAGGCATATATCTACGTTAAAGTCAAATATATTTTGTTTCTCTCAATCAATTAATAGCTGTAGATTCCAGTTCTTAGCTTGAGATTTAACACATTCATTAAACCGCAAAAGTTTATTTGCTTTAATTATTTAACCAAACTTGTAAATACTTACCTTTGTAGAGAGAGAGAGAGAGAGAGAAAGAGAAAAAAAATAAAAATAAAAATAAAACAACCTTTAGTGAAATTCAAAGATGTTTTTCTTCATATTTATTTCTTGAAAAAAAAAAAAAAAAATGTATTACAGCAACTAAAAATGAAAATTAAAGTAAGCTAATCATAATCAAAACAACATTACATTAATAAGGATGATAAAAAAAAGAATTGTATGGAAATTGGGATATAGCTTTCTGCTTCAGAAAATCAGTTTCAGTATTGTTCAAAGATTTTTCATGTTTCAAGATGAGAGGAAAATTTTTCAGAGTGAATATATTGTTCATTCCTTTCTTTGGCAAGGGATAAAAAGAAGACACTTACGAAGATAGAGGGTGTAATTAGTTTGGTTGTTATGAAGCGATTAAGGACAAGATGGGGATAGGAGTCAATCTATCAGTAACTGAAGAATGTTGTCAGAAAGAGGTAGAAATCAGTTCCATTAGGTTTTAAGTTAAAGAATTGATGGGTGTAGTAAGAGTCACCAAGGGTTGGGCCACAGCCACAATTATCAAAACATTCAATGCCCAAACAAATACAAAAAAAACAAAAAACAAACACACAAGTGGTGATTTCTTTTGGGTTGTTAATACTGATAGCATGAAAGAAATTAAAATTCAGATGGACTGACTTTAAATTCAAAAGGAAAAGGATGGAGAGAGAAAAAAAAAAAAAACTTACTGGAAAGATGAATTCAGTTAATAGCAATATTTTTATTTTCCCCTTTTACAAACAGTGTCTCATGACTAATTTTAATAAGGGAAATCAATGCATTTTTGATAAACTAGGGAGGTGAAAATTCTTGTGAAAAAAAATTAAAATATATAAATAATGCGTATTTTATGCTAACATCTCTCAATGAAAACAAGGATTAAAAATTTTTTAAAGCTATCTTCGTTTAGACAGGAGACATTTCTTTCATTAAAAACAAAATAAAAAAACCTTTAAGGAATGGAATATGAAAATGGTATTTTTTTTGAACAGAAGGAGTCAAAAAGAATAGTAAAGCCTACTTCTACTAAAAACTTTTTGGTTGTGGTGAATATCTGAGGCAATTTCAACTACCAGACAATTGATCTTAACTAATTTCTGAAGATTGAGAAATTTCCTGCCTGAGCTTCTGGTGACATGCCAATGTGTAAGTGTGTGCATGTGCGCAAGCGAGCAAAAATTTGCAATATAAACTGCAAGAGGTCCCAGAAATTTGTCACCTGCTAATGAAATTCTCACTTAACACACAATGACTACTAATAAAGAAAAGAACAGAGGTATGTTTGAATATAGGAACAAAAATTTTTCAAACCAAAATACAGACTGACAAGTATCCAAGACCTGTGACTTTCTCAAAAAGCAATAGAGAAATACTAAAATATTCTCTATGACTTGAATGTCAAAGTGACAACACCAATAAGTCACAGAACTCAAAATTTACAAACATTTGCCAATTAATTCTAGACAATAGTAGAATAAAGACAGCTTTCTGGCAAAAATGTTAATTTTTTTTTTTTTTCAGTTCACTGATATGAAGGAATTGATATAAATACACAGCAAGTGTCATTGGTGATTGCTTTTATCAACAACCTATAATTCATTTCAATCAAAATAGATTGATTAAAATCTAAAGAATCTTTTCTAGAATCTGATGATTTCCAGTAATTCCCGGCACTGGTTATTTTGTGCTACTTCTGACTTGGTTCTCTCTTAAATACGTAAGGTCATTTTTTTTTTTCAAAAATTAAAAAGAGCAAAACATGAAATATACAGATTACAAAATTATCTATGCAAGTTTCAGGAGATTTCAGTCACATGATAACACTAATTCATATTTTGAAAGCAAAAATAGCAGTGAGATTAACAGTTATAATAAATGATTGAGAATCTCATGCCAAGAGATTTAAAATGAGCACAAACGAGCTTAAGAATTTAAATAAAATGAGCGAATGCATTTCTTTGGAAATACAAACAACAAAATTAGTAAAAAATGTATAATTGATAATGAAATGTGCTATTCAAATGAATCAAAATAAATATTAAAAAAATGAAATAAAATAAAACAATAAAAAAGTATAAAAGATTGAAAAATATTAATAAAAAGGTCAGTTAAAATGAATTTTTATGAGTAAAAGTGTTAAAGAATAAGAACGATTATTGTAACTGTAATTTTTGTTAGAAAAAGAGAAGAATGTAAATATGGAGATGGGATACTGAATGAAAATGAGAATTCCATTACTTACAATTATTTGTGACACAATGAAGACATTGAATAAAGCTAAGAGAAAACATGGCGATGGTTGAACTGGGAGGAAGAGAAGGCTTAGATTATTAAACACTTTGCACAAACACTGAACAAGAACAAGCAATAAATGAGTTGCAGTCTACAACAGTTAATCATCTACAGAATAAGAAATAGTAGTGGTTCATTAGTAGGAGAATGGAAGAAGAATTACACCCTAAAGATTACATGGAAAGTTTCAACAGTTAAATAATGACACACACACACACAGAAATAAAATAAATTTCCTTTTGACAAAAGGAAATCAATTGGATTCCTAGACTCAAGTTTGATTTCTCTGCATATGCTTTAATATAAAACGTGTTAAAAGGCAAAGAGTGATGTTATGTTTGGTCATTAAGCTAGTGTCTGTTCCCCTCCAGCCTTTCTAGCAAGGCAATCCAAAGACTAAAAGTCATTCACCACATCGTAATCATCATCATTTGCACACATGGATATGAAATTGTATTTGTTTTTCATCTTGCTCGCATTGTACCTCCTTCTTTCATTTTAAAAACCAACAAAGTCATTTTCAACATTCATTGGAAGGTTATCCACTACTACCATTTAGTCGTTAAGAAATAGGCTTTAAAAGGTTTTTTTCTTCACTGCTCAAAAAAATATTGGACCTGTTTGTAAAAAGCTTTGATCAGGTAAGTTGGCCTTTTTCTGATTTCCCATTGGTGGCTGGCCACCACCTCCACCCATGCCTTGGTAGCCATCCCTATAGTTGTTGTCCATTCCAGGTCTTGGTCTATCGTTGTTGTAATTAGAATATGAATTATTCATGTTATAACCTCCGCCTGATTGCTGCCCATTGTAATTGTTATAACCACCATTGTTATTCATTCCACCCATGCCAGGACGTTCTCTCATCATGGGGTTCATCTGGCGGTTACCCATTGGATGGTCCATTGGATCACCTTGACCATAGTTGTCACGACCTCCTCCTCCACCCATGGGACCAGGTCCACGCCCACCCATGTTATCTCTTCTCATTGGATCCATTCCACCTCGACCTGGTGGCATCTGGTCTCGAAGAGGAGCGTCCATGCCCATTGACCTCATACCCATGTCACGACCCATTGGAGCATCTCTCTTGAAACCACCCATGTCATTATTTTGATAAGGTGAAAGAGGGTAGTCTCTGAAATATACAAAGATTTTGACAGTCAACTAGCAAAAAGGAATTAATAGAAGACTAAGTAACAGCGATTACAAAAGCAGAGTTACTTCCCTTGGAAGAAAAATAAAAATAAAATACACTAAATTTACCGATAAATAGTTAAAAATTCCTTGTCTTTAAATTTAGTATATCTATTTCTTACAAGCACTTATTTTGTTCAATTCTAAAATTGTAAAACGTAAAACATTTACCAAAAGAATTTATTTTAATTAGAGAAACGAAACTGATTAATCAATTTCATCTAGTTTCAAGTAATTATGAAAATATTTTCATATCTAGTTTATAATCTCAGAAGAAAAATTGAAATATTCTTACAAAAATTAGCAACCATTAATTTTTTTTTAAATATCTATGTTAAATTAATGAACATAGATATATTTACTATCATTTAAATGTGAAAATAAAATAAAATGTTATTATGAATGAAAAAATATCAATGTTTAATTCTTATAAGCAGAAACTATAATATTAGCTGTAATTATGCTAGCATGAGATGAAGCAAATTTAGAACAAGCATTATTTCTGCATATTTATGGTACAGATATTGATTATATAAAGTTTTTCAGTATATTAGTTGTGTAAAATATCCAGTGTAAAACTGGCTTTCAATTGTGCAGTTTATAGTTCTTAAAAAGAAGACTAAGAAAAAATTTAAAATGTACACTAACCTTTTAGGATTTCTATCATAATAATCAGGTGGTGGTCTGGAGAGTGGACTTCGTTCCCTATAGTAGGGGTCTCTGTCCATATAATAAGGATCTCTTTGCGCATGAGGTGGTGGTGGAGGTCTCCTGTCATAAGGACTGGAAGGTCTCATTCTGTCTGGAGGAGGAGCAAATCTGTCTGGATGAGGTGGCATCATTCTGTCTCTTTGTGGTGGACCTTGAGGAGGATATCTTTCAGGTGGAGGTGGTCCCATTCGGTCTGACATTGGACCAGGTCCCGGAGGATATCTATCATGAAGAGGTGGCATTCGACCATCCCTTTCATAGTAATCTGGGTAATTGCTTCTGAATGGAAGTCTTTGATCAAAGCCGCCGCCGCCGCCACCACCACCGCCGCCGCCGCCGCCACCAGACCAATTACCACTACCAAAACCCCCTGGTGGGGAAACGACTGTTGAAATTCCCAGTGGCTCCTTGGATTTCCTAAAGGTCTTTTTCCTCTACAAAAATAAAACAGAAAATTGTAAGCATAGAAAACATTCATGTGGAGCAGGGGCATCCATTAACATGATATAAAAGACTTTGAAGAAGGAAAAAAGAAAATCAACATAATAGTATTCTTTTATAACTTTTGGGGTGGTCATTAAAGATTTTTTATAAGATTATGAATCATCAATACTGGAAGTGAGAGAAAAACTAAAAATGAATATGCAGTTCAAGAGAATGTTAGAATGATAATCTGAAGAACACAAATGTAAATCCTAGTTTTAATGGCTTGTAGTTCAGCTGTACAGATGGGTGCATTATCTGGAAGCCTAATTTGCTTATTGTTGTGGATCCCCGGAATAGGAACGGCACAAGAAGGAACAACAACCCGAATTTGAGATAGAAAAATAAGTATATAACGTAAATATTAACGTATTAAAGGATACAACTTGAACGCAGGTTGGTAATCCAAAAATACGATTAGTAGGAAGTATATATACAAGTCTCTGAAGTGAAGCTGAAGTATGTTTAGTATGTCCATGTCAGAAGCTGACAGGTGATGTGTAATAATATTCAGGCTCAGTAGAGCTCAGAGCTACTATGAACTACAGACACCGTATTCTCCGTGAAACCTTGGTATCTGACCGTGTCTCTCAAATCTGATGTTATCTCACGGTATCGCTCTATAGCAGGAGTATGTGTATACTCGAGTCCATTATCATCGAAAAAGGGGAGACCCCACAACACTTATGTTTGTGACTGCTGCACCTATTCTATCCTGGACTTTTTTTTAATCCATCCATGTAGAATGGTTTACAGTCACAATATTTGCCTTTTAATTCTTCATACATACTTTTCATGATAGTTTCTTTTTTTTTGTGCCAATATTACGTCTGAGGTTTTGGAGATTGTCCATGGAGCTACCTTGTTTTGACTGGAGTTATGTTATCAGGATCTTTATTTTGTTCTAGTACTTTGTTGATTCAAAATCAAAGTGATGTGGTCGCTGTTGATATATTTTTATAGAACTGAATGTAATGGAATTCATGTTTTTTGGTATGCTAAGTTATTTAGGTTGTGTTACAGTTTTAGTGCATATTGGAAGGATAGTTTTTCCTATCTTAGAGGTGTGTGTGTGTGTGTGTGGCTTACTGGCTTCTATATAGAGACTTTGCATGGTTGAGGTCTGGAAGGCTCTGAAACTTAATCTCAGTCCTTGATTTTGTATTGTTTGTAGTTTTTCAATATAGGATTGACAGGCGACAATGTAAATTATGAATCCATCGTCTCACTTTGATCTAGTGTGTAACCTATATATTTTGAGTAATACTTTTTGGTTGGCATCCCAATTTAGTTTTGATATTACTTTTAGAAGTTTCAAATCCTTTTGGCATTTTAAGGTAATCAATGTGGGCCTTGAAGCCAAGTTTGGTATCTAGTATGATATTCTATTTGCTGGACTATGGGAATTAAGTGACCATTTAATTTTAATTCTGGATTGAGGTGGTAAGGTAGTTTTTTTTTTCTTTTTTTTTTCTCAGAAATGCATACAGTTCTTGTTTTGGAGAAACAGGATCATTTTCATTTGTTCATTTTTCCATGAGGAAAGCCAAAATTTTCGAAATTTGCTCGAACATTATATATAACTGAAGATCTGAAGAGATACTAAAAGAGACTTTTCTGGCAGGCATCTTAAAAACTGGTAATGAATTGATCTGGACCGGTTGCAGAGTTTTTTCTTTTGTTTATGGAGTTTTTTAGTTTTGTCATAGTAAAGAGAATATTGTATTATTCTTTATTGAAGTGAATTTAAGTTTTTCTTGTTCCCTACTGTTTTTATATTTTTTAAATTTGGAAGTGTAGTGATTTCTTGAGTTTCTTTGAAATTGTTGCTATTAGGTTAGCCATTTCTTTTCTTCTAGTGCAATTATCTACATTTGTTTTGGTCAAGTGGACTGCTGCTGTTTGTGATGTTTTTCCATTAATTTTCTTATTCTTTATTTATTGAGGTTTTGCTGTTTAGTCTAGAAACTGAATTTTGCCAAGATTCTTTTTAGGATTTTTTAATTATATGTAATGCTTTTGCTTGAGCTCATAGTTTTGTAGATTGGTTGGTTTTTGTAATATCTTTAGCCTTTTTTTTCTTTAGTTTTAACTGCTTCTCTGCATTTTGCTGTAAACCAGGGTTTTGATTTGATATAGGGTTTAAAGGAAGATTTGAGTATTGTTCGGCTTGTTATTTGTGTTAGCATGTTTGTAAAAAGAGAGGTATTGGTTCTGATTCATTGTGAATTTCCAAGTTGATTTCGGATGAGCAGAGTACATTGAATTTTAACCAATTAGCTTTGTGTAGCTGCCATTTTGAAGCCCTTCTACCATAGGCTTACTTATGTTTAGGAAAATAGGTGAATTAGTACAAGAATCAAGGATGTAATTGTGAAAGGTTTTTACTGTACCTAGGACATTAGCATTAGTCTCATACTGAATAAAAATTGTAAGAAAGTGATAAAGTCAGAGAATTTTAATTCCCAGTAAAAATAAATTTATACAAAGGAATGAAGATATACTTACCCAAATTTCTTCTCAGGGGTTTTCTTATTAGCATTTTCACTTTTCTTGCCATGAGATAACTGCAAAATGAAGAAAAAAGAAACATAAGTGGCAGGAGACAATGTAGCCAAAGTGGACTTGAAAAATTATTTTCATGAAAAAATAAAACCTTACAGGCTGAAGACCTTTTAAAGGTTGAGTTAATATAAAAACAAGTAATTTTAAAAAATTCCTGAAGCAGCAATTTTTTTTTTCAATTTCACAGTCTAAATCAGAATAGAAATTAGGGGGAAATGTGCAAAACTGTTTATTTTGGAGAAATTAACTATTTTCCTTCTGATCACTGAGACTGTTACTATTCTAGAATTAAATTCATGATGCCCACAAATTTTGATTCTAATTTATTATTTATGGCATTTTTTTTCATTCAATCTAAATATTTAAGAGAAAAATTCTTAAAACACACACACACACACATTATATATATATATATATATATATATAAAAACTGAAGAAAGAAAACCAACCAAAAGCACCTTTCATTCAAATTTATGAGCAGAAAGAGAAAAAGCTTAGTATTTTCAAATATGGAAGATTATAAATAAACAATTTCTATACAACAATAACCCAGTGCCATCTATTTGAAAAAAAAAAAAAAATGTTTGGGAGTCACTAAGGCACATAATAGAAACATTTTCATTTAAAAAATGCTAATGAAAAATTTGCAACCATAATTCCCCAATGTTTTAGCATCATGCATACTACATGACAAGCTAGAAGCATACACAAGAATTACTGGATTTCTCAAACCTGAAGGAAGTAGAAAAGGCAAAAGGCAGTGACAAAATGAGCAAATAAAAATGTACAAAAAAAAAAAAAGAAAAAAAAAAAGAAAAAAAAGAAAAAAAAAAAGGAAAAAAGGATTCTGAAAGATTCTGAGTCTCAAATACTTTATTTGATACTTGATGTTAGTATCTGGTGTGGCATGACCACGTTGATCGTTAACAACCTTTAATATCACATGGGAAGTGTGTGTTCAGCAAGTCCGTAGAAACAATGTCATCTTTCCAAGAAAACAGGTAGAGTCTGAAAAACAAATGAAAAGACCATTTAAATGACAAGTAAAAAGACAGATGGGGAAAAAATTAAATTTAAAAGTTAAGGATAAAGTAAATCTTACTTTCATGGATTATTTTGTTAAACTTCATTAAAATGAGTCATCTTCAGTTAAAAGGACGGGGAGGGGCATTTCTGACCATGTCTTACTGAAACCTATAAACAGGTCTCTGAATAATAGGTTTAAACAATTTGGCTAGGTAATATAGAATTTATATTAAAAAATAAAACCAGAGAAAGACAGGGAGGAATTATCCTAAAACTTGGAAACATTAATAAAAAAAATAAAAATAAAAAAAAGCATACATTTATTCCTCAGACATGATTCTTCATGCAGATGTTCAACATTTACAAGACCTGTACTTAAAAAATAAAAGCAAGTTGCATGATAAAGTGTTCCACTATTCTTTCTATGTCCCTTCATGATGTGGGTGGTTATGGTCCTCCACAGATTCATATTTTTTGTTACTACCTGATAACATTTAAAAAGAAAAAATATCTTTGTGAAGATATAGTAAGCCAAGTTTATACAGATTTTTATTACATTACAAAATATCTGTCTTCCTCAAAAGAAAGGAAAGAAAATCCATTTAAAAGTAATGTATGTATGTATGTATGTATGTATGTATGTGGTAAGAAGTGGTCAGTTTCAACATGGTCAGAATAAAATAAATCAGCTGAAAATGAGAAAAGGGAAAGAAAAAGAGAGAAAATGAGATAAAAAAATAAAAAGGAAAAGAAAAAAAAAAGGGGGGGGGGAGGGACTGCCTTGACAAAATTAAATCCCCAACACAAAAAGAATATCAAAAAGAGAAACACTGGGACTCCAAATATACTGTGGGCAAGTAAACATTTTGAGCAAATAGAATGTCTTAATCTGAGAACATGCACAAACTACATTTTATTTTTGCACTTAAAGAAAAAGAAAAAAAAAAAGAAAAAAAAAAGAAAAAAAAAAAGAAGAAAAAAACTAATGTATTAAAAACGTAGTGAGAAGGGGAGAAAAAATATCGGCTTTTCTGACACAACGGATGTATCAGTCTGGAAGATGAATGAATAACGCAATTCGACGATCAATCGCTTGAGTTAATAAAAAAAATCACTTAATAATGCTCCATGTGTGTATATACATATAAATATGTGGGATATATATATATAGAGAGAGAGATATATACATACATACACACAAAAGGTTACGAAAAAAACGGATTCTAAGATTCTCATAGCTAATAAACGCAGTATTAAAACACCAACACTTTTATTGGGTGCTTAAGCAGAAACGTAACCGAGCTAAGGAAAAAGAGGCAGAGGACTTGTTCAAGTGAGCAACATTTAATATAATAAGAGGAGCATAGGAAAATGGCACACTGGCACTAACAAAAATAGCCATTTTTTCTATTGCCACCCACCCCAACTCAAATTCAAGAAACTATAAAATGATGAGTAATGATTAAAAATAAAGCAAAGATTTAGTCAGCCATTTATTACTGTACAATTTAAAATTGAAACTGAAATAATATAGTAAATTATTCTAAAGCTAAAAATACTATGACAACCCTAGCCTCCAAGCTAGGTAATCCTAAAATAATATCAAAAGCAAATGTAAATGGTAATTCTTAGCTAAAATATTTTTCTTATAAATTTTTCAAAAGATAAAGTATAAATCTGGATTGCAAGTGCCAGAGTTTAGTCCTATGGTCCAATACTATATTAGATGCAAATTTGGAGATTTTCCTAGCACAATTCTAAAGTCTCATTCATTCACCCTAACAGACAGTTCGCTTTTTCGCATACATTCAAGAACTAGTAAAAAGGTACGCACGCAAAAATATCTGCGGAACGTAAAACCACATTAACATACCTTTATGACGCTCGCTGGGGAATTCCGTGTCCTTCAGAACGCTATCCTTGTTTACAGCAGGGGGGCTTGGCACAATCTATTCACGATGACTCACTGGCGCAAACTAAATAAAACGGTCGATCCTTCAAAAGCTGGCTGCATATTAGCATTCTGAAGCATTACGGCTGAATTAGGGGAAGCGGCCCTAACGCTTTTCAGTACGTCGAAATAAATATGGCAGTTGCCATTTGCCCAAGCTAGAGGATTTTTTTTTCTTTTTACACATTTTAAAACTAAAACCCACCCCAGACTGTGACACTAAATCTTGAGACATTGAAACAGAGACTTAAATAAAATAGATACAAAAATAAAATGACATAAAAGAATGTTTATTTTTGTACAATTAAAAACGTTTTAAATCAATATTACAAATGTTTAAATTTTCTAACAAAAAAAAAAAGAAAAAAAAAAGCCTGGCATGAAAAAAAAAAAAAAGTTATGTTGATCTCTCGATATATAGATCTTCCAAATTATCATTCCAATAAGAAACAAACTAAAAAGTTATAAAAAAAGTAAAGATGAAGCTAAAAAATGTTTTAAGTTTCAAAACCCCAATAATAATAATTTTAGCTGAAGTAGAATTTTAATAGTAATTACATTTTAACTTATACATATTAACAATATGGATTAAAAAAAAAAGAAAAAAGAAAAAAAAAAAGAAGTAAAAGAAAAAAAAATTCAATAGTATATGAAATGACACTAACATAAACAAGGCATTTACAAGATGATAGGATATTTCTGAAGGTGAACGACAACAACAAATGTCTAAACCAGAAATGAAAGATTTAAAATAAGATTTTTTTTTACTCAAAAGTTATACAAGTATTTTCCCTATTAAATTTTTAAAATGGTCCACTAGCATTGGTTTCTACATGATTTCTATTCATCACAAACCATCTGTAAATAAAAGGGGCAACAAATCTAATTGCATTTGTGTCAGTAGCTCCCAGTTTAATTTATTTCAGTATTTTATTTCCAGAAACTAAACGCAGAATAGGTCCTAAACAATAAGGTCATTATAATTTCAGCATCAAAACTTTTTGCTTTGATAAAGTACAAAGCCTGAATCAATTTTCAAAATTATGAAGGGAAAAATGAAAATAGATTTTGAAGGTATTTTTGCACTTCAAAATTTAAGTTTGTTACATAAAAAAAAAAAAAGTTTTTAAATCAATCTGATGTAGCATAAAAGCATTGACACATGTTAAAGTTCAGGTAGTGAGATAAAAGAAAATCTCACAGGAAAAGTGATTTCTTTTAAAGATAAATCTCAATATTTAATAAAGTGTTTGTGTATATATATATATAGGGAGGTGGAAAGAACGACTTCATTTTGCACAGCTTCATTCAATCAATCATTCAATAATCACGGTTTGTTTAAATGGACATGACCCTTTGTCAAGATTTAATATTCTTTATACAAAGTATGGGAGAAATACCTCTCATATAATGACAGGATATCAGTTGGCAATGTCTTCATCTAGGTAATGTCTTGCCATTATGTGGGAGGTATTTCTGCCACACCCTGTATCAATGACCTTCATTCAAACATATTAGATTTTCATATATATTCGATACTAAACTTCATTTAATTTAGAGATCTGATCAATTTATCTGTTAGACTATTTCTGGCTTTTACATAGTAGGAACGTATAAATTATGAAACAAGCCATTTTTAAATGAGTGTAAAGTAAATTTAGGCATTAATGAATCGTACAAAAAAAAAAAAAAAAAAAAAAAAAGTTAGAAAACGCATTTTTTGTTCACTGAAAAAACTGCCTGTTGAAATATAACAAAACATGTAGCAGCTTTGGTGGGGCTGTGCTTGACTTTGACATGCAGCTTACATTTCACAAGAAAATGTCAAACTTACACTCAGTACGGAAGAATAAAAGCAGAATGTAAGCAGTGAAGAGGAGTTGATGTACAGATAAATAAAAGCAGCTTCATAAAAATATCAAAATAATTCAAGTATATAGTGCCTCATGGTCAAAAGAGAAAACGAGAGACATTTGGCTTTACATATTTTAATAAATGTCAATGGCAAATACAGTGTCCACCAAAGGTAGATGAAGAGTAATAACAGAGGTCATGATGTACAGCAGGATAAACTCGTCTATAGAATGGCCAAGTTTGCAAAGTGGAGAGAGAAAAAAAAGATTGACAAATAGTGCAATTTGAATACTGCATGGATGCATAAACACAGGAAGATGGTTGTATTTCACAATATTGACAGAATAGAAGTGGATAAGAGACTGAAAATGACAGGTATGTATAGCTTAGGAAATTAAGAGAGACTGAAGAAAGAAAATCTTAGAGATATTTTGTATGTGAAAACTTTATGGAATTGGATTATCATTCATTAGTATAAGTGTTAGTTAAAATGATAAAGCATTGAAGAAGCAGCATATTGCATGATTATAAAAGAAAATGTAAACACCTGTTATTTTCTCCACATCTCCAACATGCTACTCTTATTATCACATGGATTTCAGTAAAGAGTTTTTTTTTTTTTTCAAATACTGGACAAGAGAGGAGACAGAGAAAGCAAAAGAGAAAAGTTGAGAATAGAAAGGTAAAAGACAAGTGGAATAATAGAGAAAGGGAAAGAAAAACTGAAAGGAAATATAGAGAAAACTGAAAAAGCACAAGAAAAAAATATTCATACATGCATATAAAAAAGATATACCTACCACTCTTGGATAAAATGAAACTTATGTTTTAGGGGCAAGCTTCATATATAAAGAGAGTAAGAAATAAGAGATTCAAATTCCAAATTTCTTCCTAAACTCCAGGGAATGATCATTAATCATATCAAAAGATTGGTCGTTCTTTTTAATTTTTATCTGCCCACAAAATTCTCGCAATAAGATATAAGGTTGATTCTCCGAGCAACTAAACAGCATCAAAACACTGCAGCAAGAAAATGTTAACAAAAGCCAAAGCAGAAACTTATTTTGAAGACACTTCTTGGTAGGTAACCATTTACAACCCCACCCCTACTTTTTTTTATTTATTTTAAATTAATTTTAAGAGAAAAGTATACATCAAACGATAAAGTTGCTCGGCTCCAGTCAAAATGGTGACGTTATGATTGTGACTGAAAAAGTTCAAGTCTGGTTAAGTAATGATCATTCATACACACAAAGAAAACAAAACTGCTGTATCCATAATATTGAAATTTCTAGCTCAGCAAATTTTATTTATATCTATTCAGAAATGATTAATAAGTTTTTAAAGAATTTTATGGAAACAAGTATTGTAACAGTGCAATAAATGTCTTGCAATAGAACAAAAAAGAAGACAACATTTTCTACACACACACACACACACTAGCAGTATAGCCCGGCGTTGCTCGGGTGCAATGAAAGCTTTAAAACTAATCCAGGGTCCTGGAGCTCAGACTCTTTGGACGTTGGCACGAAAGACTAAAAAGCAATAGTTGTTTCCAGTTAAAGCGAAACCGTAGACTGAAAAAAAAAAAAAAAAAAAAAAAAAAAAATGAATGGATGTAAGTCAAAATTTTGATTTCCTGGTATCAATTTATACATATCTATATTATCGATTTTCTGCACTATTTTAAGAACTGCAACCTTGAAACTTCTGAATATTGTTACTTATGTCTTTGTCTATGAGTGTATCAAATTTGATTAAAATCGGACCACTCCTTCTATAACCCGATTTTTTCGATAATCAATTTTCGATATTTATCAGGGGTACCTCGACACAAAACTTAGCTAAGAACACTTGCAGACGCTTATAGTACAACTGTGTAAATTTTCAAGAAAATCGGTTCAGCTGTTTTGGAGTCTATAGGTAATGGATACACA
Organism: Ascarosepion bandense; assembly: GCA_037127315.1. Classification (NCBI taxonomy): domain Eukaryota; kingdom Metazoa; phylum Mollusca; class Cephalopoda; order Sepiida; family Sepiidae; genus Ascarosepion; species Ascarosepion bandense. The sequence continues at coordinate 1,414,890 of JBBBDQ010001827.1, read as the reverse complement.
CACACAGACAAAGTTCCATTTATAAATAAGTTTATACACACACCAAGTCTCTCTGTGATACACAGCAATAGCATTCATTCAGAAATGGATTAAACTACTATGATAATGAAGTGAAAATTCCAAACAGTTTTTTTTTTTTTTTATAAAGGTCTCATTCAAAAAACATGGATGTTAAATAGATGTAATAAACAAAATTACTGAATTTTTTATTCTTTCAGTGTCCTTGTAGGTGTCATGTCTCTTCAGGATGTTGGTGATCATAGTTCTTTTTAACTTTCTGGCCTTTCTAGCACAATAAATTCTCTCTTTTTGCAATCTCTCCTGAAGCTCATTAAGTAGGCTTGGCTATGTTTTCCTGTTCTCTCACTTTTAAGGTCCTGTGAGTGTCTAAATTTCTAAGCCTTCTTTTATTACATGCCTTAGAAATGTACCTTTTTCTTTGTTTTTAACAATTTTGTTATTTTTGAATACTTTGCACTGCTTCTGGAAGGCTTCTTTTGTGATCTCAATGCTTCTTCAGATTTCAGTTTTGCCCTTTCAGTTTTCTGTTAAAACACTTCTCAGATATTTAGATTGCTTTACTTGCCTGAATTCGGCACCCCCAAATTGTAATCAGCTGTTTCTTCTGCTGGCAACCATACCTTGTTTTCTTGCAATTAATGTTTAGTCCTTTTTTTCACTCTCTTCTGAACTCCCATCTATATCTTCTATCAACACTGTGTCATCTGCATCTAATGTTATTGAGATGAATTCTGGTAGGACTTCTAATTCCCTTCAAATTATCTCACCAGTAAGACACATCCTTGTCTTACACATCTATTTTTGTATATTTACTGAAATTATTTTCTACAGGCAGACATCTTTTGCATTTGTATTGCTCTTTTAGATATCATCATGAACATAAATATTGCATTTCTTGTTACAGTGTCTTTAATGAAAGCAGACTGTTCTAAACTTATTTATGATCTAATTCTGCTGCACAAAATTCTGATTTTGTATAAGTTTTGTTATATGACTCGACTCATTAGGTCAGTTATCTGATGGAGTTTACATTTATTTGCACATGACTTCTTAGGTCTTCTAGTATTTCCCAACTGCTGTATATTTTATTTATTATGTCTAGTCTTGCCAATACTGAAATAATCTAGGGTGCCAGCATCTCTATTACAATTATGTCTAGTCTTGCTGCATTATTTTTTGGCCAGTGCTAATTTCACATAAGATTTTAATATTTCTGTGTACTGCAGGATGTCCTCTTCGAAGAGTCAGTTAAGTGCCATATGTGATACACGCTTGGGCGATCATCTCAAAAGAAACATAACTGACTGGGCAGAAGATTATCCCACAGTAGGTTGCCATTGCTTTCTGCGGTAGACTGGTTGCCGACCAAAGCTATAGAACCCAATCTGTCCTGTTATTTAACCCATAACTGGAAGGAATAGATGGATTAATACCTTTCCCAAGGGTATTTGCACCTAAGTGAATGCAATGAATTCAGTTAGAATTCAAAATCGGCTCCTCGATTTCTCGTTCTGAGCTGATATCCAATGCACTACAATGCACTTCGAAGAGTACACCGATTTATCCAGTCCCTCTCTGAAGTATTTTTTTCTCTAATATTAGTATCTCATCTTTGAATTTTATGTATCAGTATGTCTGCTGTGTAAAAATCAGAGGTCTATTTCTTGACAGCCAGAAGATTTATTTGTAAAAATCCCCTAAGCCCCAAACCAAGGATGCTTGGGTGAACAGTATTAAAGTAAATGTAACTCACATCATCAGCTAAGTTTTCCAGACTTAACCAATCATGCCAATCTGTCTACTCAAAGATAGTAGTGAAGTGGGTAAGGCCAGGGATCTATTTAGTTGTGAATGGATTAATTTCCTGCTGGTTCAAACCTCAACTATTCCCAAACAATTTCCATCTATTTTAAACATTTTTTAAAGCAATTACACCACTATCCATCAAGATTTTAACCTTCTTTAAATTAATTCACTGATTGTGCCAACATTTTTCATTAGGTGTGAAATTAGTTTGAGATGAAAATTGCCGAAAGACTGCATATTTGTCAAACCACCAAATTTATTTTTGAATGCTTTCAATAAAATGCTCCATCTCCAAATTGCTGACAGCCAAAAGTTTAATTTGATAAATGCCCTGGCTAAGCTGTTCCATGAGGATTCTTGAGTGCATAGTATTTAAGTAAACACTACACTGGCTAACTTTGAGTAACCAGGTCCAAGTTACCCTATCTGCACATCCCAAAACTAAGTTACAAATCTCTAAAATATGTCATAAATTTTATAACATACCACAATTAGATGTTTCATACATCCCTACCACTCACTGTTATTTGGTCTATGAAGAGAAACAGAATAATAGCCAACAAATAAATTTAGATAAGCTTATTTCATAAAGACGTATTTTAAAGGGTTAAGGTGAGGGGGTTTAAGATACAACTCTTTTAAGCTGCCTGAATTAAATTAGAAACAGAATAATGAAGAGTCAATACATTTGACAGAAACATTGTTTTAAATATGCCACTTCATAATCCCTTCCCTTAATTCAGTCAGGCATTAGCAATCACATCTTCACAATCTGTCCTCCGTCCCACTTTCCAGACAACATCATTTAGTAACCATAGCTGGAGAGGCTCTAGGGACTGGTATTGGGTAAAGATTTAATATATATAATAATAATAATAATAATAATAATAATAATAATAATAATAATAATAAGTAGGGTATGCTCATAAAATAAAACACACACACACTCTGGCAATTCATATTTACATAAAGCTTACCATTCTGACTTTGCTAGCATTACTGTACATGCAAACATGAATAAGTAACAATTAACAATAATTACATAGTTTTGCTAATGGAGTATTCATTGAAAGCGTTTTTTTGCAACCTTAGTTTTCAAAGAAATTAAATATAAATAGTCAATCAGTAAAAACAACTTTTTCAAGATAAAAATTCTACCTAAATCCCTAGTTGTTCTGATGTCAAAATGTTTTTGATAATGCCAAAAGATTATAAATTCAGCATGCTTCCTTCTTAGCATCAATATTTAACTATTCATTATGATATTTCAGTTACTTTTATCTATGACAGAACTTTATCATTCAAGTTTTATTGAAGATAGAATATTTTAGCTATCTTATAAAAAAAAAAAATTAAACTGAATCAAATGGAATTTTCTTATAGCAGTATAAAGATTAATTTGGTAACTTGTGTAATCCTTTGGGCCAAGTGTGATCTGCAGTTTGTTTCATTACAAAAAAATTCTCAGATATAGTAATCATAGACTGTTAGCAACATAGTATGTTTCTTTAGTGACATTTTTATGTCTAATACTTTAACTGGATTACTATTTTCAGATTTAATTTACTCAAGCTATATTAAAGTATTTGAACAATAAACAAAATAAATCTAAAGCATTTAATAATAAAGTATTACAGTGAAAAATGATCTAATGTGTCTCAAGTAAACTTCTACCAACCTACATAGAAAATTCAGTTTGAAATCTATGCAGCTGTTTAAAAAAATAAGCTATATACACTCACATTCTTACTTTTATAAACAAGGTTAACCTACATAAGCATCTAATTTTTTTGACAAATACTAAATTTGCAAGGTTAATTATAAATGGATCACTCACTGCTCTATGAATCCAATAGATAAGGTAATTATTCTTAAGTTTTATTGTCTAATTATTTGCTCTGCTATCCTCTAGTTTTATTTCAGTGCCTATCATATTTACTATGTTCATGATAAGTCAAAACAAAACTTTTAATTTACTCTAACAGACAACTCCCCACAACTGCCCATGCTTAAAGATGTCCTATATTAAAGTGTTTTCAATGTATTTGACATTTAGTTTTGCCAAAGCTTTTTTTCTCATATAAGAACTATTTTGTCAAATTCATACATACAATGCTTGATAGTAAGTATAAACTGAATATTTAATAAAAAGCCAGTTAAAAAAATTCAAGAAAAAAGAAGTCAAATTAAAAGAATTTACTTAAAACTATCTTTAAGACCTGTTTGTCTAGACATAAAACCTTAGAAAACAGCAATAAAACTAGCAACATTACCTATTAGATTGTGACAATGACATAAAAATAAAAAAACAACATAAAAAGTCTTGAACAGAAGAGTAAATAAAACTTAATAGTAAACATGGTATGATAAATGGAAATATTTTATGTAGAATTAAGAAACCTTTCATAAGTAGGTTATCTCCAAAGATTTACTCAAAAAATGAGCATACATAAGGTCTTGTCAAAATCTGTGATATCGTCAAGAGGAAACATCAAAAGAAATTTGATGTAAAAATTAAGTTTTTTTAGAACCTTAAAAAATGTTTGCCAATGTGAGATCATAAATTTGAGCATTTTCTGTGATGATGAAAAAAGAAAAAAAGAAAAGAAAAAAAAGAAACTTGATGAAATGAATTGTTCCTATTTTTGTTAAAATTTTAATTAAAAGAATTTAACTTTCAAATTTTAGCATTAATTTGTTGTGGTCAAGTGATACTTTTTTAAATAAAATCATTTACTACCCATAAATGGAAAAGCTTACCACAATTCACCGACTAGTTTTTAAAAAGAATTGTGTGTGTGTGCATAACCGTGAAAGTTTCCATAAATATGCATGCCCATAAACATTATCAGGAAATAAGAGCAGTAACTATAATAAATTTAATATTTATTGGTAATGTACAAACATTTTCTCAACAAACAAGCAAGACTATAAATTACCCAAAATTCAACAAAATATTAGAATAAAAATATTTGAGATTACTGAATATTAAAAAAAGTTCCATATGTTTATGTTATGACAATTATCATCCACTTAATTAAATTTCATAAACATCAGGCTGTTAATAAATGTTTCAACATCTATAAAACACCCATCCCCTTTTAAGAAAATGTTTTTCTGCAATTCTAATCAATTATTACTCAATCTCTAAGAAATTAGGGTTTTACATTACTGAAACAATAGATACCACCATTTCCATTGATCAGATTGCAATTTAATCTTTCAATTATAAAGAAATTTTAACATTTAACCCAATTAGGTACCTCCACTTATCTAAGGTTTAAAATGAATTTTTGAAATTGAAAAAGCATTCTTGAAGATTTCTTTTTAACTTTAACTGAAAGCTAAATGATTAAATTTACTATTTTCAATAAACAAAATCCTTTAGTTGCCCTCAATTGAAATCGGTCATTCCCACACATTTGTAAACAAAAGTTAATTCCCGGTCTTAAAAATCTGATTTAAAGTATAATCTAATTAAAAAAAACAAAAAAACAAAAAAAAAACTTAAAATAACAGAGAAATGGATTTTTTAAACAAATAGTAACTGATTATAAACTTCTTACAATCTTGTAATAAGTACTGAAAGAAAAGATGTTGACAGATTTCTACAGACTGTTAAAACATCATAATTTAAGAAAATGATAAGTGAACCTCTTTTTATATAATGTTTAAGTACTCAGTAATTTTAAAAATGTTAGAAAATATTCTGAAATCTAATTTTAGGGATGTTGACTTTAAATTTACTATAGTAATTGCTCTTATTTTATGATAAGGCCATGTATAGCTGATAACTTCAAAAATCTAATATAATATCTTATATACATTAAAAAAATAAAAATTTTAAAAGTCTTGGCATACTTTTCAATTGTTGATAAGTAAATATAATTTTCACTTACTAATAATATCACAACTGGATGAAAGTAATGCAGAATTTTAAGATTTAAAAAAAAAAAAAAAATTTTTTTTCCCATGAAATTTTTTTTTGTAAGACAACAGAGTCCTTAAATCTTATTTATAAAAAGCAATTAAAAGCTTCCTTAATTAAATATAATATCCATTTTTTTTTTTTAATTTTATGATCCAGAGTATATTTTCAGGAAATGAGTAGTAGTTAGGGGGGGAAAAAAAAAAAAAAAAAAAAAAGATTTACATTCTTCAAAGAGTTCTGATTTTAGCACAAAATGTTTGGGAGATGAAACTTTAAGCAGGTAACATATGTAAAAAAGTGAATAAGCCATGCAAGTTTTATTAAAACCAGGCAATTGTTATCAATGTTTTTTACCAGAAAAACAGCGAAAATACAATAATTGTGAATATTACAGACTACCGATGGAAAAAAAAAAGAAAAAATTTTTACCAAAATTTTGAACATGCTAGAAAGGATTAAAAAAAATTTAATAAAATACTTTGGTCTTAATATAAACATTTTGATGATAAAACTCTTTTCAGTTTGGGACCTTTTTCATCATACTATGCTGTTTTTAGCGCAAAAGTGGAGGTATCTAACACATCATTCAATAAGTCCTGGGCCTGACAAAGATTTTTTTACAAAGTACTAACCTTAAAATGGAATGTGACAAAATTTGGGCCCAATCGGATTATTAGTTTACAAATTAAAATTATTTAAGTGACCACATTTAAAATCTGAGTTTTGTGTGTTGATAAAGCATTGCTTTCTGATAGGAAAAAATACTGTTCAAGCAAAGCAACGACTTGATAAGTTATTTTGACTGCTCGGAAAATAACGGTTATGCTGACTTTAAATGTAGTCATACAGACACAAATGATGCTGAATGTTAAAGTTGCCCCAAATTTGGAAAACAAAAAAAAAAAAAAAAAAAAAAAAAAAAAAAAAAAATCCAGAAACTCGTTTTGGCTGATCATGAACTGAAGTTGCGTGAAATAACAGAGCAGTTGAAAATATCAGAAGGTAATGTATTCACCATTTTGTATGAACCTTTGTCAATGAGAAAGCTGTATTCAAAGTGGGTGACGCATTTGCTCACAATCGATCAAAAACAACAATGCATTGATGATTTAGTGTTGTTTGCAACTGTTTGAACACAACAAGGAGTTTTCGTGTAAATATGTGACAATGGATGAAACATGGATCACTCTGGAGTCAAATTGGCAGTCAACTGAGTGGACAGCAGCAGGTGAAAGCTGTTTAAAGCGACCAAAGATGCAAACATCAGCAGGCAAGGTTTTGGCCTCTGTATTTTGGGATGTGCGAGGTGTTTTGTTTGATTACCTTGAGAAAGGAAGAACCATCAATAGCGAATATTATATAGCGCTATTGTTATGTTTGAAGGAAGAAATAAAAAAACGTCCGCAAATGAAGAAGTGATCCTTCACCAAGATAATGAACCTTGTCACAAACTACATGAATTGCACTTCAAATTGCTTCTGCATTCAACCTATTCTCCAGATCTTTTCCCCACCAACTACTGGCTGTTTGTAGACCTTAAAAGAGAGTTGTCTTTAACGAAGAAGTGATATTGGAAACTGAGGTGCATTTTGAGGCCTAAGACAAATTGCTTTACAAAAAAGGCATCAAATTGTTAGAGAAATGTCGGAATCAGTGTATCACCCTAGAAGGAGACTATGTTGATAAATAATAGTCAAAATTTTCCTAAAAGCTGTTTTATTAGTCAAGGACCGGGATTTATTGAGTGATGTGTCACCTAAACACATTATAGAGAGAAACATAAATATAAATAAAAGAGCTAAGAGCTAAAATCAAAACAGACAGGTAACCAACTCCTTTCTTGTTTATTCTGATTCTTGTGTGTGTGTGTGTATATATATATATATATATATTTTCTAAACATATACTGTTAAATATAAGAGACAATGAATGTCTAATCATGAGCCGTTCTAAAACGTTATATTTTGGCTTTAATCTCAGTTGAAAATAAAGACAAAAATTCTCCAGCATTTGGATAATTTTTTATTAATTTGGCTCTAAGATTTCTTAGAATAAACATGTTTAGAAAATTATTTGCTGCCTTGATATTATATATATATATAAAAACAATCTCACCCACCAAGCAGACCTTAAATATGATAATTGAACCTACCAACAATATTTGCATAACATTCCCATTGTTTTGGTTTAAGTGGCTTTCAAATAAAATAGCTTATTTCAAGAGTATTGTTATCAATCCTGAATGTATCAAAGTTAAAACATCCCATTAAGACAATTTCTGATTATTTTTAAGTTATTCACTTTTGTTATTAATTTTTTTTATCAAGAAATGATAACTACATTTAAATAAGCTTTTTTGTTTACTATATTTGTTTTGAATAAGAAAACTACTAGAAAATTCTTTTCTCATACAGAAAATCTGAAAATCAACATTGTTAATCTCCCACACACAAAAATGTGATGCTGTATTTTCCATTTGCTACTGGATATTGAGAAAGAAATAGTTTGCTAATAAAAATAGTAACAAAACAATTTGGCATTAAGATTAACTATTTGATTATCATTTGACTGTGATTGATCATTCTGGCAAATCCATCATCAGAACTTATCTAAAGGCAGTGAGAACAGGCACCTGACCTCATTGAGGCAAAATAAGTTAAAACTGACTTATCTCACTGTAAACAAAAATCTAAAGAGGGAGGGTTTAAAAAAAAATAAAAATAAAAAACCTTAAAAGGAAGCTAAAAACATCATAGCCAAACCAATATTTTAAAAATTAAAATTTTACATTTCTAATAAGCAATTAACCTGGAAAAATGTTTAAAGAAAACTGAAGCTTATTTAAAAATTGTTTGCATCAAGTGGACACAACAACTGTATTATTTTTCTTAAGAAAGAAGATGTACAAATTGGAGAGTGACCACCATGCAGTATATAATCTACATGGATTTAGAAGGAAAAGTAAAATAATCTGTTTGAAATTTTACAAAAACCATTCTGCAAATTTCAAACTGAATTTCTCGTCTTTGGTTAGATGAGAAATGCAAATATAAAGGGAATTTCTATTATGAAATTCAAATACAATATATCCAATGCAAAAGTGCAGAATTAAGTGATTGGTTATAGAACTGAAAGATTATAAATAACAAATCATTAAATAATGAAGACAGCTTAAGCACAACATCAAAAACATCCAGTCTTTTTCAAATCAAATGGAAAAGCATGCTGCATTTTTTTTTAAATCTAAGAAAAAGTCAACCAAGAAATGCAATACAACAGTTGTGCAAACTAAAGTGAATATCAAATACTAGACCATATTGACTATGGTGAATAGAGAGGTCAGGAGCCTTTTGTTCACACTAATGCAAAATAAAGCTAGAAATTTACCTCTACTCGAATTCGCGAACTGCATACTGAATACCCATCAAGTTGCCGGATAGCTTGATTTGCTTCACTTTCATATTCCATGTGCTAAAAGAAGAAAATGAAAATGTAAAACAATTCTACATACAATACACATTTCATCGTTAAAATAAGAAATTAAATTTTTCATCCTTCTAATGAAAAATTGAAAATAAATTAAGACAAACTAGTTATATCTGTTAATTTTCTAACTAGTATGAATGTTTTATGTGGTAACACTGACTAAAATTTAAAGTTATAACAGATCACTTTATATATATATATATATATATATATATATATATATATATATATAATACAAAAATACTAATGTTCATACAAAGTTTAGTCATGAATAAGTTCTATATTAATAAATCTAGAATTTTAGATCAATCAAAGCAGATTTTACATTCACCCTTTTCCTTCCTAAGTAATTATCTTTCACTGCACTAATCCAAGTTTGGAATAAAGTTTAGTGAACTAATCAAGGGATACCTATATTTGAAAATAGAAAAATACTTTTTCCGAGGAAACAAATTAAAATGTACAAAATGGCAATGGCATATTATTAAACCTAGCTCAGTCCTGCTTCATGAGATTAATCTCCCATACATGAATGATTAAAATAAATTTAAACCATTTACCAAGAATTGAAAATGACTAATAAATGAACAAAGATAATAGTAAATATTGAAAATGAAAATAAATCAAACTATTAAATATAAGTGCATTAACCAATTTGCAATGTTATCATACTGATGATTTGCAATATGTAATCACGTACATGATCACAGTGCGTAAGCAAAGCTGCCAATTTATTTCTATGTAAACCACTATAGATACAAGTCAGGCAACAATATTAGAGAATTTTTTTCAACTGTAAAATATTATTTCTATAAATAAAACTGTCAACCAGAATGACTTTTCTTAAGAATGAACAAGAGCCTGTATAGAACACTCAATGCAGTTGTCATAAAAATATTGTACCTTTAGTCCATATTTTATGATAAAAATCTGAAGGTATTGTGTAAAAAAACAAAAAAAAAAAAAACAAAAAAAAACAAGCAAACAAACATCGCCAAAATTTGGAATGCGATCTAGGCTTCAAACTGGTGAAGAAGCTGGACTTAAGTTACACAGGAAAGATTGCCTTGTCTGGTTTAAAATTGGAAATTAGCATTTTCAGCATGATATGATGGTTTGAAAAACTAGGATTACTCTCTTTTGTGTTACATACACACACACACACTTTATTATAATAGAGAGGAAATATATATCTCCTTCACTACTAGACAATATAATTATTGAAAGAAAAGAAAGAAAGAAAAAAAGCACTGTTAATAAGCTAACATGTGGCAAGAGGTTTAATAACTGGTAATAAAGGAAATAAACTGATCCAATGCTGCCTTGCTATTGTCTCTGTGTGATAGGAGGGACACACACACAAATACATACAATGGTCTTTATTTTATATATATATATATATATATATATATATATATATATAAAAACAAAGCACAACACTTTGCCTACTGATAAATTCACTTTTGGTTTTGATCTTGGCTGGTGATGATGATGCAGTCTGGTAAAACACTCCAGCAAGTCCTAATTTTTTTGGTGTGAGGTATTTCACAATACCTTCATGTTGCTAACATTGAGCTCCAGACAGCTTCTTGAGCATAATCTATAACACAGAGTGTCATACACATCACTTCTGCAACAACTGAAATGCATTACATGTCATATATGCTCACATCCACTTGTTTTGGTTCCCACAATTACCCACCCTATAGAAAAATTCAATGTCTCAACCCTGCTTCCCACACACTTATTTTCTTTTTATTAGAAAAAGGCACACACAGAAACACTGCTATAGTGCTAATCTGTGAAGACTTTCAGACCAAGGGTTCATTGTAAGCTTACAGAATTTAACAATATAGACTGAGGTGTTTCAGCAAGAAAAACTTAGAACTTATAGACTACATGAACACTAGTTTTATATCAGTGTTGGCAATAAAATGGAGTTTAAATATAAATAGAAAAATCCATGCATTAACTTACTACAAAAGCGTAATTCTTTATGATGTCACATTCAGTAACTTTTCCATATTGCTCGAATAACACCCGCAATTGGTCTGCTTTAGTGTTGGGATTGACATTACCAATGAATATTTTGGTTGGCATTTTGCTGGAAGAAAAAAGAAAATAAGTTACCTTAGATAAACATATAAAGTAATTAAGCTGAGTTTGATCCACTTGTAAATAAAGACTACAAATAAATTTCAATCTAGTGATGGTATACAAATTAAGTTTCATGTGAACCATTAATTTCAAAAAAGATCGAAAGAAAACGATATGATTAGATGATCATTTGATGACATATACACTACAAAATTGGTGTTGAATATATCTAGTAGGGTAATGTTTACCCAAACAGTCAGCCAGCACCTAACTCTATTATACACTTATATTAAATGTAAATAGTGAGTGGGGCTTATTAAGTGCCATAGCTAATATCATTTACATAAAAAATTTAGACACTAGAATTATTCCTGTTCATTATAATAACCAATTATCTGGTAAAGAAGACATGTTTATTGTTCAAGAGATCAAATGCAAAAGATTCAAAGGGAACAGTTGCTTTTATGAATGCTTACACATTTACTCATCTATAAATAAATCCAATAATTAAAAAAAAAAAAAAAAAAAAAACTATATTCAATTAAAACCTCCTCATATAACTAATATAAATAATGTAGGTGCCTCCACTCATTTTCGATTTCTAAATTTCAAATTGAATTTTTAAGAATAAAATTTTCTTGAAGGTTTTATTTTAGTGTTAACTGAAAAGTAAATGATTAAATTTACTATTTTCAGTAAGCAAAATACTCCAGTATAATTCAAACAGAAATTATATTGATTGGAATATAAAATTTGGAGATGTTATTTAAATTTTTTTTTACCATTTTTGAGCGATCAACAGATTTGTAACCAAAAGTTAATTTTTGGTTTCAAAATTCTTGTAAAAATAAAATATACATCTGTGACACATTATTTTTTTAAAATTAGCAAATTTAATGTTAAATCAATCTGATTTACACAAGTATTACTTATTTATAGCATGAAATTTAGAATAAAACTAAATCTTTTTATCATTTTAACCTATCCACTGTAATTGAAATGTGTTGACAGATCAAGATATATGGCAACCACAAGTGATATAATAGTACAATTTTTTTCCAGTAAAGGGAAATAATCCTGAAATACATGACTTAATTTACACAGGAATTCAATCAGTTAAGTGCCACACGTGATACACGCTTGGGCGATCATGTCTCAAAAGAGACATGACTGACTGGGTAGAAGATTATCCTGCAGTAGGTTGCCATTGCTTTCTGCGGTAGACTGGTTGCCGACCAAAGCTATAGAACCCAATCTGTCCTGTTATTTAACCCATAACTGGAAGGAATAGATGGATTAATACCTTTCCCAAGGGTATTTGCGCGTAAGTGAATGCAATGAATTCGGCTGGAATTCGAACTTGGCCCACCGATTTCTCGTTCCGAGCCGATATCCAATGCTCCACAAAACACAGGAAAAAAAAAAGAAAAAAAAGAAAAGAAAAGCACACATACAAAATTGAAAATTACTTTAAAAATATGATGGCTAAAATGATTTGTATTAAACTTTTCACTATGTAACCTGCCAGCTTAATATCTATAAGAATTGGAAATATTTTTTAAATTTATATATATATATATATATATATATATATATCTTAAATTCCTTAAATTCCATTACAAATCAAATTTTTTTTCTCATCAGTCTATAATTTACCGGACATATTTTTCAAAGCAATTAAAACTTTATCTATAATGTCATAGTTTTATTGCATTTTTATTTTACTATCCCGAACAGATTTTTGGTAAAAGGGGCTAAACGTTTTTTTTTTAAAATACATAATTTAATGACTCTTGTGTTTAAATGAAACCATTTTTCCCAACAAAATTCTTTTTTTTTTTAATTTCATGGGGAGAGAGAGAGAGAAAAGGTCATAATAATAATAATAATAATAATAATAATAATAATAATAGATTTTTAAAATAATTTAATTCATTTGTAAATAACTCTTGAAAGTTCCATTAAAATTCGAGAATTTGATTTCTGCAAGAATTCCAATGTGTTTAATGTGTTTGTCACAGGAAAAAAGTGAGCTATGTAATATTACATTTTCCATTGTAAACTCTTGTAGTGATTTGGCTTTGCACTAACAAAAATAAAAACAGGATTTTTACCAAAATTTCGAAAATATTAGAAAAATTTTGAAAAAACAATTAAAAAATACTTTGATCTTTCCACTTAATAATATAATACAAACATTTTGATGGAAAAACTTCGTTTTTCTTAAGTTTGGAATTTTTTCTTCATACTACAGTTTTTTCAGCAATTTAGTGGAGGTACCTAGTCGAAAGATGTCACTTGTCTATATAGCAAAAAAATGTATTATTTTTTTTTCTTACTGCCTAACTAGAAAACTGTAAAATAGGTTTTTAATTTCTTGGTGAAAGATATGATTAGATTTCAATTTTACAATTTCTGGTTGTCCCAGAACATACCTGCCTTAGATATAAGATCCTATTGTAATTATATCTCATATTTGAAATTATTTAATGAATATTTACAATAGAAAAACATGAGGAAGAATGGGGGTGGGTAACAAAACACAACCACGTTTCAATAATAAAAGTTAATTTATAAATTTCAAAAACAAATTTTCATCAGCTCTTTTCTGCTTAAAATATTTGACTTTATTTCACATGATTAACAGACACACCATTTTCAAAATTTTTTTTTCAAATATTCAAACTCCATATTTTTGACAAAGTGTAAAATAGTTGGAAACATTTTAATACTATGAATAAAAATGAACTTAATTGCTTAAAACGCACTGTTAAACATTCAATATTTGTGGAGGCAGCTTAATTGTGGCACATACCAAGAAACTGAGAATGCTTACACATGACTAGATATTTTTTGAATTACCTAGCAGCTAGAAAAATATATGGCAGTTCACTTATGTCTAAGAAATCAGATGAAGCAATTGTTTTTAGGGAAGGCACAAAAAATCATTTTCCTGCTGTCTTGATAGTAATACTGATGATTCATCCTTAAATTAGCTTCTATAAATGTAAAAAAAAAAAAAAAAAAAAAAAAAGGACTAGCAAAAGATTTGTGCCTTTGCACTGACCTTTCTAGCAAATACAACCTTACTTTGAGAAAACAAAAATCAGTAAAAATTACAAATTAAGGATTAAAAAAGCTGGCAAGTTTATTTCATATCAGAGCAAACAGACAAAATAGGGATATCAGTGGAAAATTACAGTAATATTAAACACATCATAAAATCATAGCAGTCATTTTGCTTATGCAATCAGAACATTGATTCTAACAACAAAGCCTAATATGTCACTTTTCAATGCAATTTAAGAAAGGCTTTATTTGTAAACAAAATTAGTTAAAAAAAAAAACAAACTGTTGAGTACTGTTACCCTTTAACATTTAAGTTTAAGGCCAAACTGTCTATCATCAACTGGAAGATGACAGGTTTTCAGAACTGACTGTAACTGAAAAACTAAATTTCATTAAAGTAACATCAGTGAGTTAATTGTCATATATGATACACGCTTAGGCAATCATGTCTTTCAAGACATGAATGACTAAGTAGAAGATTTTTTCCACAGTAGGTTGCCAACCAAGGCTATAGAACTTAATCTGTCCTGCTGGAGAGAGAAGAGATGGCTTAGTACCTTTCCCAAGGGAATTTGTGTCTAAGCGAATGAAATGAATTTGACTAGAATTTGAATTAATTTCTGATTTCTCATTCCAAGCCGATATCCATTATATCGCAAAGCAGACAACTGAGGGAAAAAAAGTACAAAAACAGAAAAAGAGGGAGGGGTGACCTTTATTAAAGCATGATAGAAAGACCAAAAATAGTCACTAAAATTCTCACTAATAACTTGCAATAAACTCCCTTCATTTTTTAAGAATGAATGTAAAAGTAATATTTTCTTTTCTTGCTTAACCAGGTTTTCAATTTTGGGTAAAAAAAGATTGAAGATTTTTCTTTTTTTGCTTTTTACATACAATTCTTTAGATAAAATAAGCAAAGTCAGCCAAGTTACTAGATACTTTCAAAATCATATGTACTTTTGACATGTGGACCCCCGTCCCTGTTTTAGAAAATTGACCATAAATTAGGGAAATGTTAGATTTTAGTGAAATTTCCAGCATTTATCTATTCAATAATGAATGAATTTTATAATTAACCCTTTTACTTTTAAGCCCTATTAAAATAAGCTGGCCTGCAATCTTAAGAAAAGAATTTAAGAAAACTAAAAACTTATTTTTCTGGAGAGTTACCAATACCTAATTTAATAAAGCAACACAGCATATTTTTTGCTTCCATAGGAATAATAAAAAAGATGTGATACCCAAGGTTTAAAATGTAAAATCTTTCTTTAAGCTTTTTAGTTTTAATTTCAAGCTAATTGATTAAATTTAATATTTTCAATAAGCAAAATACAGTGCTGTATTTAAAAAAACTGATTTAAATTGACCGAAAGCTTTTTTATTAAAATAGCTGACTTGCACTATTTTTTAGTTGTCTTTCAATGTAATTCACCTTATTTAAAAAAAAAAAAAAATATATATATACTTTTCTGAAACTTTGAGGAATATTTGCTGATTTAAAGTATAATTAATCTGATTTATTTACTTAAATTTTTAAAATATCACAGAAATGCATTTTTTAAACAGCTGTAGCTGTTTAAAAGCTGTTGCCATGTTTAACAGATCTAATGTTATTCTTTAAAGGCATTAGCTGTGAAAACATTGAATATAACAAAATATTCTCCATAATCTAATCTTTTATTGAATTATAGTTACTTTCTGGCTTTAAATTTACTATAGCTATCATTCTTATTTTTTGATAATGTTGTGCATGATCATTCATATCTACAAAAATCAGTACATTTATATAAATTCAAAATTCTTTTAAAAATATTGGGGCTTGTAAATATAGGTTTTTTACTTAATATCATCTAAAAAAAAAGTAAACTTAATACAGAATTTAAAAAAAAAAAACAAAAACTTATTCTAATTTAAATAAAAATGTAAAAATTCATTATTTATTGAAAAAAATGTTTTTAAGATAATAATAGTGACCTTAAATATATCTAAAAAAAATTTTTTTCTAATTAAATATTTTTTTAGTTTTATTGCATTTTTTATTTTACCATTCAGATTTTCAGTAAATGGTATTTGACAAAAACATTCAATTGTAAATAAATTCTGAAAATTTTAAAATCCAACAATTATTTCAATTATTTCATTTCTACAAGAATTTCTAAAACAGTGTATTGTATTTTTACTACAAAAAGACCAAATCTTACTCATACTACCTCACTCCTGATGTAAGAAAGAAAAAAAAAATATTTTTATTTTTAATTTTCGAACGTACTAGAAAGGATTTTGATAAGACTTTTTTTTTTTTTTTTAAATCAAGTTTTGGACTTTTTCCCATCATGGAGGCAACACTTTAAAAAATTGAAAAATATCATTTTTTTTAATGCCATTTATTTTTGTTATTTTGTATGTGACAATTTTGGGGTCCCTTTTCAGGACAACCAAAAATTACTGAAAGCTTCTCTTGACTAACCTACTCATGAAAATAATAATAATGTGCGTGAAAGTTAAGTTTAAAATGTAATAAAATATAATAACGTAAAAAAAAAAATCACTTTATTAACTTAAGGAGTTATAACTGAGTGAAAAAAAAAACAAAAAAAAAAACGTAATTTCGAAATTTTGTAATGGATGGAGCTTCTATTTTTTATTTATGGTGTACATTTTTTTCATTTTAGGAGAAGAGTACAATTGAACGTGCCGGCAATAGAGAAAAAATGTATTTTTATTTTTTTTGCAAAAAAGTAAGTAATTTTTTTTTTTTTTAACAAAAAAATGTAATTTAATACTTAAACTACAATTTCAGAGATGACGACATTCATTAAGAAATTATTTAAAATGCTTTCTGTAGCGTTTTTTTTTTTTTTTTTAATAGAAAGTTCGTGCAGGTACCAAGATTTACCTACTGTGCTGAAATAGAAATTCCACTGAATTAAAATTAAAATCACAATTTTTGAAAATCGAATTATTAATTAAATATTATCGACTGCGTAGTAATGAAATCGAAATAAAAACTTAAAAAGTGAGTAATCATGACAAGAAAGCAAAACAATAACATTTAAAGACAAGAAAAAAAAAGGTGGGGAGGTAACTGACTGCACGAGGGGAAAGGCTGTGAGCGTGAATATGGCAGAGTAACAATAGCGAATCAAGAAATGAGGAGTCTGAGGAACAAGAAACGAACTGAAAGATAACATGCTTTCACTTAAACACTCACAATTGATCCTGTCCTTAAAATTGTCTAATTTCTTCACCGTTAAGACTAAGAGGAAATGGTGATAAACTTTAAAATAATGAAACAAACCTTACAGGCCCTTGATAGAGACAAGAAGATTTTTAAAACTTAAAAAGAAAGCATTCAGTGAGTAAATGAAACTGAAATTTTAGAAAAAAAAAGTCCAATTAATGTAATTTAAATTATGATCACGAAAGAAAAAGGAGAAACGTTAAAAAAATAAATAATGGAATTAAAAAATGTTTTTATACGATTTAATTTTTTTTTTATAAAATGAGCGACGAATGATGACTAAGCCATCTGATGAAAAACAAAAAACGTTACAACATGGTGAACTAGACAAGAAAAGTTCTATCATGGAATGGAAAATAGAAACAAAAATAAATAATTGTGGATTTTTTCCAATAAATAGTTATTTAAAATTATAGAAAAAATAAGCTAGTAAACATGACTGAAATAAATCAACAAAAATCACCTTTTCAAAAGTGTTTAACAATTATTTTGCAATAGGGAGAACATTATCACGTATCGAGAATAATGACCAATACCAGAATTAAGAGTTCGATATTTGTTCAACTGGTAAGAAAAGAGGGAAAAAAAAAAAAAAAAAACACCAGGAGAAAGAAAAGCTACAACAAGATGAGTTTGAGAAGTGGCGATGGGGTGGTGGTGCTCAATCAACGTCTTTATTTTCAACATAACCTAGGAATGAGTTCTGTTTGGGTATATGTTACTTCATTAAATTGAACCGTAACGAAATAACTTCAATTTTTATTCATAACAGTAGATTTAAAACTGGTATTTGTCCTTAAAAAGCTAAAAATGAAAAAGAAAACGCAGAGGGAAAAGTGCTGAAGATCAAATCTTGATTTTTAAAGCCTATAAAAGTGTATGGGGAGGGGGTGAACCCCCTTCTGCCCCCCTCCGAAAAATTGCCACTGAGTAATCAACCGGATATCTTCCATTTTATTTTAATGTCCTAAACAGTTTTTCTCTCTCTCTCTTTCAAAAAAAAAAATCTTATTAGATCGTATTTTTCTTGCTTCATCTTTAGAAAATTTCAAATAGGGTTAAGAATGCATACACAGGAAAAGAATGCTTACAGAATTCTAAACAAGAACATTTTTTCATGCTTATTGGCTGAAAATATGAGCTCATTTATTTCGGACGTTATTTTTTTCTTTTTGCTATATTTCATAAAGGAAAAAAGGAGGACTCACTTATTAAAACAAAAAAAAAAAAAAACAGTTGATCATTGCTCTTCGTTTTTACTTTACAACTTATTGATCGCTGACTATGAAAGTATTCATGGTATGAGGTTAGGTAAAGTGAGAATTAGTATGAGAAAACCGTTTTGGACAAAAAAACGAGGCTCTGATTTTCAATTCATTTTTTTAACCCATGTGATTAAATACGGGTAAGTTTTTATTTAAAATTTAGTGCACGAATAAGGTGGCGGTAAGAACAAGAAAATATTTTGGAACTTTGATCATTCATTTGGAAGAGAAAAACTAAGAAATCAGCAAGCAATAAAAATGCACCCAGGAGCCAAATATACAAAATTAAAATACGGGAACTTTTTATTTCACGGAAACAGTGAGTACTCTCCACACATATACACACCAACATTAACTGAGGGAATAAGTCAATCGAGGAGAAAAAATGCCTACTCAATTTATTTTAGTTTAGAACTTCACCTAGGAAATTAATGAAAAAAAAAACAAAAAAACAAAAAAACACACAACAATGACATACAATACATTCGGTCCGAAATGTCAGAAAACACATTTTAATATTAAAGTGGATGGGGATTCAAAGATCATCATAAGGATAAGATTTTTATCCTGCTATGATTCATTTGACATGTGGAATTTTATCGGCATTCAAAAGCATCCATAGTTGATTATCTGCTGCTCACAAAGTCATGTCGCAGCCGTTCTTTAAGGGTACTTACTGGGCACATTTGAATGTTAAATTTGCCCATCACACGAAAATTCGCATATCATTTTGAATAAATTTTGGGAAGGAATAACGATAAAGAAAATGTTTACTTAAATGATGCATGATCTAGACAGAGATTTTTCGATTTGAAGGGTGAACCCTTTAAATCATTTAAAAAAACAAAAAAAAAACAAAGCAAAGACTAGAAACGATTACGATGGGTGGAGGAATGATTAAACACTAACAGTGATGGTGATAAAAAGCTTCTAAAGAAGAAAAATATCGGATCAAAGGT
Organism: Ascarosepion bandense; assembly: GCA_037127315.1. Taxonomy (NCBI): domain Eukaryota; kingdom Metazoa; phylum Mollusca; class Cephalopoda; order Sepiida; family Sepiidae; genus Ascarosepion; species Ascarosepion bandense. The sequence continues at coordinate 1,395,012 of JBBBDQ010001827.1, read as the reverse complement.
TAAATGTATTCACAAGACAAAAAAGAGTAATAAAAATTTAGGGCGAAAAGGAGATGGGAAAAAAGATGTATGAACGACGAAACGATCAAGTAAGACTAAGAGAACTGAAACATGTACAATTGAATCTATAAAAAAATAAGTTGTTTAAAGCGTACATTAAATATTATGCTATTCTTAAACTGTTTGCAAAGAAAAAGAAAAAACTGGATAAAGGCTTGTGGCTTATTGACAAGATTTCGGAAGAATTGAAAAATTTAATTGGAAAAATATGCGGAAAATTTAAAGGAATAAATAAAAAGAACTGTTCTTGTTTCTGGGCGGGAAAAATTGATAAAATTCGGTGAAAATTGGAGAAAAAAGAATTAAGTCTTTGAAAGTGAGACTGGCCACTGGAACATATCGGCTATCAAACTGTTTTTAAATTTTTAAGACATCTCGAATATTTTTCCATGCTAAGATTATCGGGTTAAAAATATAAAGTGTGGGAACGTTAGACTGAGTAATGATACAAAAAATATAGTAAGAGAGGAAGCATATTCAGTTTTAGATTTTAAACTTAGCAGGCGATATCGAGTTTGGAGCGATTAGAGTCAAACAATGGACCGCACCAAGACGCTTAATCATGACGAAAAAGAGACAAAACAAAGAAAAACACTACTAAAACGAAGAAATTCCATCGGAGATAACAATGAGATCGAGCTATTAAAACCAATCGCGGATCATTGATACATTCATCTAGTATTGAAGAAAAAAAAGCTAAAATAAATAAATATTCTTACCTGTATTGTATTTGTAGGTAGTCACACAAAAGCAGAACCGAACATCAACGTGCTTCGAAATGGCGATGTACGCGAGTGAAATGACGTCATTTAGGATTCGTATGGATCCAGACATCTGATTGGTTGCTTATTTTAGCTTGATCAATCAGCGCGGCCGTTGCTCCAGATAGTGTAGATGCCACATGAAGTTGGCGGCATGCAATCCCTTACATTATGGGAATGAGAAAGAGAAAGCACGTTGGTTTCCGATCGCGGAAAGGTCCCAAAAGGCTCAAATTACATTCTGAACATACCAAAAAGGATTTTTATACCAATTCACAGTAAGAAATAATTTGAAAAAAGATTTCAATTATTCTTCTTTTTTTAATATTTTCCCTCAAATAGTTGTTGTAACCTTGGTGAATATATTAACGTTTTTCTCCACTTTTTTCCATTTTTACGCATGCGCGTTAGCGCACATGTGAGAAGCAGGAAACATGACTATTTTTTAAGAAATATTTGCTAGAGGTAATGTACGGTTTTAGCACTTGGTTGAATCTGGATGATAAATTAACGTCGATTAACAAGCTTATATTTCTTTATATTAAAAGATTTGTACTTTTTCGCTCAGTTACACGGTTAAGTATAGCATCATAACAGCATTTTTCATTTATTTATTCATTCACGGTAATTTGAATTCAGGTATTGTTGTATGTAAAGAATGACTGTTCGCTAATGTTGCCATTATTATGGAATTTTTGCCTAAAATCTAAGTCATGTAGGACAAAGTATAACATGCATTGTAGAACTTTTGTAAGCTAGTCTTCAGCAAAGTGAAGTATATTGATTTAAGGCTAATCAACGATCGTTATTATCTTTACAAAAATCATAATTTGCCCATCAATGTAAGAGATTTGAATGAAAGTTTGAACAAAAAAATATTTTTGCACAATTTACAATACACTTTTGAACCCATGAACTTATCCTAATTACCATAGAAAAATTGTTTGATGTCAAATCATTTAATCTTCGCTTTTATTGTTTTCGACAAGTGAAACACTTGTGACCCAACAACACACCGTTCGATTTCTCTTTTCAAGATAACTGATTACTGGCACCGGGTGGTTGAATAGATTAAGAAAGGTTAACTTAAGTTAACTATTCGGTCACTTTCAGTCTTTTGAGGTGGAGGCAAAAAGCAAACGATAAAGTGTTGCTGTAGAAAACATAATTGATCTGATTTTACTTTTTCAGAGTTGGTTCCTCTTTCTTTACTGTTTAAAATAATTTTATGTAATTGTTATTTCTTTTAAATGAAACATTAACACTAAAAAAAAAAACGTTGAAAAATGTTTGATTTAAAAAATTGTGCAAAATTCGCTAAAAATGTGGAAAAAGATGTGCGGGGAGAAAATCTTTTTTGGTGTTAAATGAATTTAATAAAAATTTCATTCATTTTTGAATAAGTTCTGAGGCTGAAAGTTTCATTAAAATCCGATAATTATTTAATTTTTGCAGGAATAATTGTTTTTCGCCAGAAAAATCCGACTTACATTGTTGATTACATTTTCCATTGTAGATTCTTGTAATCTACTCGCTAACTAAAATCAAGATAAGATTTTTTAACAAAATTTCAAACGTGTTAGAGATTTAAAAAAAATATTTTTAAAAAAAAAAGTACTATTTCTTCTTAATAATGGAAAATTTTATTTTTAAGTTTTGTTTGGGCCTTTTTTCTTCATCCTTATGCTGTTTGTTTTCAGTGATTTATGATTTAGTGGAGGTACCAAAACAGTGATAAACGTTAATGTTTTTTAGTTATAAAAACAAGTCCTCGAATAATTTAATTTTACATCATCACTTTTTTTTGTCATACAAGATTCCCACTTCCAGAAAAAAAATCTGTGAAAAATTTAATGTAAAATTCAATAAAGCGAAGACACTAGCTATAATTGAAAAACAATCTTAATTGCTTTTTATGAATAAAAAGTTAAAAACTTATATTGTCTTAAATGATAAAAAAATTAATGAATAATGAATTTTTACAAGAATTGTTCTCACTTTCTTTTTAATTAATTGATAAGCATTGAAATCTTAAAATTTGTAGCGCAAAAAAAAAAGTAATATTAAATTAATAAAATTGTATTTAATAATTATTATAAATGGAAAATCTCACTTCAATTCAACAACTCCCCATTTAAGAAAAAAAATACCTTTTTTTATTTTATGTGTATTCTACGTGCTGATTGTTGTAAATTCAGATGTCCATACACATCATTAGAAAATAAGAGCAGTAACTATAGTAAAGTTGAAAATTTTTTAAACTTTTTTTTTCAAGTGTCTTTGTAAATTTTGTAAATAAAGTTAAAAAGCCTAAAATTATCTATATATTCATTCCAGTAAAATATTAGTGCTTAAAATTTTTAAGATTACAAAAATCTGTTTAAGTGGTTACAATATACATTGTATTTGTCATGTAATAAATTATCTCCTTACTTACATGTCCCAATCAAGATAGAGATCTGTTAGCATTTCATAAAAATACCCACCTATGTTAAATGCTTTTCTGCAATATTTTAAACTAAAACTATTTACATTCAGATTAATTAAACTTTAAATCAGCTAACCTTTCTCAACAAATATATTTCAGTTTTTGAGAGAATTATGTTGCGTTGATAGATTTGTCAATATGAATGATTGTATCGATTTTACTGTTAATGAGAAGAAAAAAACCTCCACATTGAAAAAAACCTATTGCATTTATCATGTATTGAGTGCGGGGGAATGGTGATAGATATGATACATATGTAATACTGCATGTTGTTCCTTTTCAAGTTGTGCATGACAACAGCAGAAGAAAAGATAGCTGATTAATTCTTCTTCAGAGATAGTTCAGTTGAAAGCACTTTTAAGAAGTGAATTAAAATTTGCTGCTGATGATTTTTAAATTCTTTTTGAATTGTGACCCAATCAGTGTTGAAATTGGCCAAAAAAAAAAAAGACTGTTGGTCACTTACAGGTTGTAAGGTTTCCAGAATACCTGGAAGATTCAGAAAGTGTAGAAAATGTATTCTACATAAACAGTCAGTCACTCAGGCATAAAATGGCATCTCCCCATCTGCATTTCACTTCTTGCCAGACATGAAAGAATAAAAATGTTCTGTGGAAGTTTTTCACTAGTTGAAAAATGGGTTCACTATAATAATCCAAAGAATAAAATAAATGATACAAAGGAAAGCCTAACCCTTTCGGGGAGGTCAAGGACAATAATAATTCTGTATTTGGGAAACTATTTGGAAGGCATATTAAATTGCTGAAACTTGGATGTGAAGCATAGTCTTACCAAAAGGTTTACCAGAAGTTTAAAGAAATACTGTTGCATGGCAAAACTCCTTTGCATGCTCTTTTTATATATATAATATATATATATATATATATATATTAAAATATATTAAAAAAGGATTAATTCAAAGATATTCTCCACTCCCCCCAAAAAACAATGACATTGAAATAAGAAAATCCTACTTCATGCAGCATATTAGCCTATTAGCCATTCTTACTACTTGTCTTTGTATTTACCACTCTCTCATTCTGCCTGCTTCTTTGCTCCAGTGGTATTTGTCTGGCCAGCTACCTACTCTTTTTCTGATATATATATATACATATATAGCTATTTGCCATTAATTTGCTCCTTACCCCTCAATCAATTGCTGCATTTTTTAACAAATCTAACTAAAATTAGATCTGCAAAGAGCTTTAGCTTTAAAGTTTATGTTACCAAAAATATTCTCCTTCTTGTAGGTGTGTGTTAGACACATTTAATTAAAATTTCCTAATTCTGCAAATATTTTCTGCTTTTTAAAAGAAAGCCTGTTAATCATTGTGTGCGTCTGTAAAAAAAGAAAAAAAAACATTAAATGTTTTTTGCAGATATATTCATGCTATATCAATAAATTTATTAATGACGAATGAGAGATAATAATAGATAAACAAGGCCAAAATCAGTGTGGGTATATGAGGTTTCAGCTGAAAAGTTCAAAGGTTAACCAAGATGCCCTCATGGAATGTGATCAAATGAAGTTTATTTTTCAACATAGTTCTCCTTGCAATTCACACACTTCATCCATTTGTGTTTCAGTGCTTGGAAGGGTTAATCCTGTTGGTCAAAAAAGTCATCAACAGCAAATATGATGTCACCCTCACTGCAATACTGATTCCCAGCCAAGTTTCCTTTATGTTGGGGAACATATGATAGTCAGATGGGGGCAATATCAGGAGAATAGGGTGGGTTATTAACCAGTTTAAAGTCAGTCACGCACAGCACCACTGAAACCAAGGACTTTGTTCCTATTGAAATAAGAGCCCTTTCATTAGTTTTCCTGGGCGTTTGGCCTTGATAGCCTTTCCTCACTGCCTCAGCAAGTTAGTATAGTACTCTCCATTGCTAGTGTGGCCCTTTTGAAGAAAGTCAAGCAGATGAAACAATGTTGGCCTTCCTTGGAACAGGTGTGGAGGGGTGTTTCCACTATATGGATTTCTCCGGCTGAAAGAATGAGCCCAATACTTATCCTGCATTAAGAAATGTTTGAGGAAACAAGCTGGATCTGCCTTCAGACAATATCAGATTTTGCTGGGATGTGATCAGCTAGGTGCACTTTTGATCAGGTGTCAAAGGTAGCACCTACTGAGCTGAAATGTTCATTTTGAAAAATATTCTCTGCTCTCACAGAATATTTTAATAACATTGGCTATTAGATTTATAGTCAATCACCTGTCATCCATTACCTGCCTCAGTGGTAGCAGTTGCAGGACATGTAGACCTTGAGTCATCTTCAAGACTCTCCCTTTCCCTCTTAAATTCAGCTGCCCATTTTTGCACTGTTGAGCTGGAGCATCATCCCCTGATGTAACAGCCATGAATGTCCTTAGGGACTAAATGGTTTTCTGCAGGTACTTGATAACACTTCAATGCCAAATTTTGTCCATTTTCAGAAGTTGCTGCTAGTTACTTTTGAAGTCTTTGAACAGTCAGATGTCAGTTTACCTGGAAAGAAACAATGCATTTATTAGTAATAAGAGTTGATATAAATGAATGAAAGATTTCACAGCTCTAACATCACACTAATCCTTTCAACTTGTATTATTATATTAGGTTCTATTAAGCTATCCTAGAGTTTTTGAAAAGTAAGCATTACTGATAGAATGAAGCAATTATTTGTATTTTGCTAGAGTAAATTTAGATATAACTAATTTAGCATTTAATCAATTAACTACCTGAATAAACAAACTAAACAATTCAGTTTCATTTCAAATCATATCGTATGAGGTTTAGGATGAGTAATGCATACACCTTCTTTTTCATAATAACACCTTAAATGAAACTTATGACATTTGATAACTACCTATTGAAAGTAGTTTGCTATAGTTAGCTGGAGATAGTAACATTAAGGTTGACTGGCTGGTTGGTAACAAGTGAATATGTAAACTTTTATTTTTTATAATATATATATATATATATATATATATTTTATAAATCTGGTTAATCTGTATGTTATTGAGATACTGGCTACCTGTGAAAATGTGAAGCCGTTTTTTGAAAACTGCCACTGAAGATTAATGTTTTTATTGTGGGACAACTTGTTTCATATATTCATTAAAATGAATATAAAAATATTGGTTATAATTTGATTATAACATTATTCAGATGTAAATCTAGCAATGCCTCCTGCTGACTTTTATTGGAAACAGTGATACTTGAAGTTATAAATTTTTGATAAATTTTGAGTACTTAGAAAACAGGTGCATTAATTTAACTTTTTTATTTTTTTTTTTCTTTTCTTTTTAAATCAAAATATATTATTTCTTTGCTTTTCAATCCAAGTAACATTATTCGTAATGCATGTTAATCTTTTCATATGAAAGAATTTGGAGGGTATGTTTTACCTTTTAAGTATTGGTATTATAAGCTAAAATAGTTTGAAGAATAATTTTCATATATAGAATTCTGTTCATAGATATCTATTACAATGGTTTTAGAGGAAAGAATATCTATAGTTTCTTATATTTAAGAAAAATTCAATTGTTATGTTCAACACAGCTGGTAATTGTTTACTTTACAACCAAACCTGTTGAATTTATTGTTTATTTTTTTTTTTTATCATATCACCCTGGGCAAGGCGGTAAGGCCACTGGTGTGCAGGGGGCTATGTAAGAGTGAAAAGATTGGAAAAGAGAAAGCTGGAAACCACATCCTAAACAGGGAACAAGGGATGAGCCTCTATACCTGTTCAATAGACATGGGTGGAGTGTGAACCGGACGATTGTTCAGTCTATCTACTCCAATTGAAAAAAAAAAAAAGTGAAAAGATTGAAAAAGAGAAAGCCGGAAACCACGACCGAAGTCGAATGAAAGGGTACCGGAAACCCCTTCCTAAAAAAGAAACAAGGCGATCACCTCCACTCCTGCTCAAAAGAAGGTGGTGGAGTGTAAAACCGGGTGATGGTGGGTAATAATAAAAAAAAAAAAAATTAAATTTGAACTTAGTATAAGTCAAAACAAGATTTAAACGCAAAAATTATTTACAATAACAAAATACTACCTCTGTTAAAAAATTCTGACAAATTAAAGACAAAATTAAACAGACTAAAATTAAACAGGCAAAAATTAAAATAAAAAGCGCAAATCAACATATGAGGAAGGTAAGACAGACTGAAAAAGTTGAGCAGAAATACCGAACTAGGATTCTGTTCTTTAATTTTCCCAGAAAATTTTTGTTGTGGCCTGCCATCTTGGGTTAGTTGAAATCGAGAGAGAGAAAGAAAGAATGGCCCACTGCAAAGAGGAGTTCACAATGACTGATGCTACACCACCTCTACCCTTAAAAATTCCTTCAAACAGCGAAACCACTATGAAGTCGAAACGATATAATTGCATATTATTCCATATGAAAATTAGCACTGTAATGCATCCAAAACCAGTGCATAAGAAAAGGCTTGTAGAGCAAATGGGCATCCTTAAGTGGAGAAATATTTTATATTTGCCTCATGAGTTGTTTATATAGATGACAAATTATTAAAGAGATTGAGAAACCAGTTCTGATTAGTGTTAGCTTATCAAGTTTTAAAACTTTTCACTATCTTCATACATAGTTTTACACCAATAACTTAAAAACATGTTCTATTCTTAAATCTCTCACTCTGCTGTTCTTATCTAAAATCTTTCTGAAAGGGAAAGGGGGGGGGGTGGGGGAAAACAAAACAGGATTTTTAAAACCAGTTCACATTTTGATAGAATATAATCAAACTTAGAATTAAGAAAGGTTTAGAAACAATGTCATATCGTAGAGTACAAGAAATTAAAACTGTATGCATGATGTTAATTTTGAATAAAATCTTTACCATTTTTGCATGTAAAAATTAGATAACTTCTACACTTTATTAGATTGTCAAATGTGTTGAAGCATTTAAAGCCTATCTATTACATATTGATAATCAATCAAATTTGAAAATCATTTCAAAATTCCATGCCCAATGAAATATGATTTTGTTAGTTGGCTATTATCTGGTATTAAGAATAAAAACATTTACTCAATTTTTTTGGAAAGCAAATGATGTCAAGTTAAACTACTTGTGTTAGAATTGAAGATCCAGTAATATTAATGAATGAACACACTTTGTGAGCTCCATATGTTCATATATACTACTTTCACCTAAAAAAAAATAAATGAAAAAACTTCATGCAACAGTTATTCTGTCTACTCTAGTTCATAATTTGCAATTTAAAGTACCATATATGCTTTCATATAGCACAACACATAAATATTAACCCCTCTACCCTGGAAAGATTTACCTGTGCATAGTGTAACTGGTTGCCAAAAAGGCATGGTTAAACCTCTTCAAAAAAACTTACCTGTATATAGTGTAACCTTGTGTAAAAACTGATCATAAAAAGTTGCAGTGTACTTAGGTATATAAGGTATATTTTAATCTTATGAAAAATCATTCATTCTTTTCAAATGATTTTTGTTTTTTGTTTTTTTTAATAGAAATAAACATGCAACAAGTAGCAAAAACATTGCAGAAAAGGTAAGAATGTTAACTCTTGATACACACTACTTTATTTTCCAATTAATCCTGGATTTGATGAAATAATAAAATTTTTTAAGATTTAAAATTTAAGATTTGATGAAATAATAAAATTTTGTTTGCACAGGCTTATCCATCTCATTCTCTTTCCATCATTCTTATTTGCTACAGTCATGACAAAGTATGAATTAGAATTTTAGTAGAATCTCCACTCATATGGAGTCTGAAAGACCTAAAGAAACAGCTCTAATGAAAAGGAATCCTATATCAGACTTTACAAAGAATTCTTTTTATTTTAGCTGATACGTCAAATGTAAGTCTATGTGCCACCAGAATTTGTTTATATATGAAATGCAGACACATCAGTTTGAGTAATTTGTAAATAAATAAATAAAAAATTGTTAGATTTTTAAATAAGGAATAGGGGCCACGTGACTTCCTGGTGGCAAAAGTGTTTTCTGTTTGCAGCATCAGTCCTCACTTTTCTCCATAATTAGTTATTAAGCAAGCATAAAGTCTCTTGAAACCACATCTAAAGGAAATGTCTGTCTGTTTTTGTTGTTTATTTTATTTTATTTTTTTTATTATTATTATGAACTGAAAATTTTACTCCCTGCAATATAATACATTCATGTAATGACATTTTCTTCATGCTTTGGTTAAAATACTATATGCAGCCAAATTTCCTGTAGCATTATAACAGGACATTTTGTTGCTTTCAGTGAGAGTCAGGTGGAGTATTTCTCTAGACTCTTATTGCTTCTAAACCTGATTGGTCCACTTCAGTTCCACTACAAAAAAACACCCTATTCTCTTTGGGGTACACTTTATAGCAGTTTTGGGAAGAGTCCCTATTATTTCAGTCAATCACACAAAAATATGCAAATAAACAGTTTGGTTGGTGCTGATAGTGATAATTGAGATGTTTCAGTTTGAAGTGACAGCTTTAATTTCTACAGCTGAAAACATACTTGATATCATTTGATTACCAGAAAAGTGCAGATGTTTCTCTTTTTCCTTTTAATGTGTTTTTATTTGTTATTTATGTGACTTTGAAATGTAGCAAAAACTTCATAAAGTTATTCATAGTAAAAACGCTATGTCTATTTTTGCATGGAATTGGTTTTATGTTGGTAAAATAACATTTTCTATTTTACTTATAATACTCAGCTTTAAGATTTTGTATTGATTAACAGCTTACTTTGCTAATCTTTGCTTTTAAGTGTGCTTCTCACTGGCTAATCCATACATGTAGCTTTGTGTCAGCTGGCTTAGATTAACAAATAACTACTTAGCTAATTATTGTATAAGTTTTATACATTCAAATAGTTTCTATCTTGAAGGCATTTCTGGAAATTAAAAAAAAAAATTGTTCATTTCAACACCTTTGGCTGTCTAATGTAGTTTACTAATTATATATATATATTAGAACATGTACAAAATTTTTATATATCCACTACAAATCGGACATTTGTTTCGACATTGAAACTACAATGTCTCATCAGGTGGTGTGGACAGAAATGGAAAGCCTCTTATATTTGGTGAGTTGTGTGTGGGATGTTGGTGGGGGTTAGTGATAAGGGAATAAGTCTTGTGAATTGTCCATTTGAATTTTGAAGAAAGTGGTGTGGGTAGTGAATATAGTTGATTAATGAGTGTCTTGGAATTTTGTAGACAGATTTAACGTTAGCAGATCGGATGTAAGTTTTATGATCTTGCGACTAGACTTTATCCTTTGGATTTCTTAGAGGAGCAGAGTAGGGAGGTGTAAGGGGTGGGGAGGGATGGGATTGGACTTACCACTTATTTGTACAACTGTAGAATATTTTTGTATTTAAGCAGTTTTTATAATTTGTATCTAGGAAATCGATTTTTTTTCTATTAAGTTTTAAATTAGATCACAGTTTGTGGTGTGTAATAGGTAAGATTTAATGTAAGAGGTAAAATTTAATGTTAGTATTTAAGGTAAGTAGGTAATGGGTGCGTAATAGGTAGAATTTAATGTAGGAGGTAAGATTAAATGTTATATTTAAGGTAATAGGTATATTTGTATTTAAGGTAATAGGTAAAATTTAATGTGTGTATTTAAGCACAGTTTTTATAATTAATCTAATTTTGTATATTTAACCTTAATTTTGAATTTAGGAAATCGGTTTTTTTTCTATAAAATCTTTTTTAAAAAGTTTTTAAAATTTTAAATTAAATTTTCAGTGAAAAACATTGAGTTGGAATTTCTTTCAAAAATCAAATAATTATTGGATTTTAATGAAACTTTCAGGACTTATTCACAAATTAATTAAATTATTTCAAAAATGATGTTTTCCAAATTTAAATTTTTTATTACTTTGATAACTATAGTAAATTAAATGCCAGAAAATATCTTAAATTCAATAAAACATTAGTTCATGGAGAATATTTCCAGAAATTTTTAAAATTACTGTGTACTTAAAAATTATAAATAGGGTAATCACTTTACATTCTTCAATTATTTTTTACAAATATAGCTATTATAGAAAAACATTAAACAAACACCCATCTGTCAAGATCTTTAATAAACAGCTACTGCCAATATTTCTGTGATATTTTAAAATGTACAATATTTGTTTTAAATCAGATTAATTATACTTTAAATCAGTTTTTTATCCCTCCCCCAAAAAAAAAATACTTCCAGTCAATTTAAATTAGTTTTGAAATAAAGCATAGATTTTTGCTTATTGTAAATATTAAATTTAGTTTATTAACTTGAAATTAAAACTAAAATAAAATCTTCAAGAAAGACTTTTCATTTTTAAAAATTAATTTTAAACCATAGTTATGTCGAATCTGTGAAGGTACCTGCCTCCATTTTCAGCACCTTTTGCCCTCTCCCTTTACATTCTTCATCCCCATTGATTTGACACTCATCAAATGTCCTGCTATCAGTAAGTAGTTTATGACAATAATAATCTATTACTTTATAAAGTATTATCAGTTTTCAAATAATGGAGAGTAAACATTAGGAAATAATAGCAAATTTATATTAACTACTGCTCTGAGTCACTGTATTTCCAAATAACTGCAAAAAGGAAAGAAAAACTCAATAAATAAAAATGAGTTTAAATAATTGTTTTAAAATATATAAATTAGAAAGTTATAAAATTGATCTAAAATGTAATTGTTCTGTTGATAATTCAATTTTGTAATCCCTTTATCTCTTCTCCAACAAAAAGGACTAAATATATTTAGTACTGCATACACAGTTATCTGATAGGCTAATGTTTATGCTGTAAACTACCAGTACTTAGCCTAGTTTCATAGTACTATAATATTAAATGTAAACGGTTTTGTTAGATGATTAATAATTACACTAATGTGTGGTTTTATTAATTTATGTTTGTAATATTTTATTTTTATTTATACTTACATGCTTCTCAGCACTCTTGTTTTCAAATCTTTGCTGGTTTGGTCACTTTACTTAATTCTACTTTAATAATATATCTCCTCTTACCTACTCATGACTGCTAGGATTTTTCAAATTTTTGTAATTCCTATTTTTTTAAAATCACTCTTTAGATGGAATTCATATATTTGTTAATTATCAACTTAGATTAAATCAAATTTGCATTTCTTGTCAGCAGTGTAAAACCAGAAAATTAATGTAAAATCAAATTTTTAATCTATTCAACTTTGTATTAATTTGCAATCAATTACTGTTTGTTCTTGGCATATCTTCTAAGTTTAATATTATATAAATCTAAACAAAAAGCTTTTGCAAAATTTTAGAGCATTTTCTATAAATATGTGAGTTCATATACTTATAATTTATTTTTGTATATTTAAAGTTGGTTACTCTGGTAAAAATCCCTGTTGATTATGTATTTTTTTTATTTATTTTTTTCAATTTTTTTTTTCAATTTTTTTTTTCAAAATTCCTTTTTGATTTTCAGGATATAGATTTTTATTCCTCTTCCTCATCAAGTGAAGAAGAAAGCCCGCTCAAACAACTTGTTTTTGATCTCTGCAAGGATTCTAACAAAACCAAAGATGAGCGTAAGAAACCTTTTTTTTTTTTTTTTTTTTTTTATGATGTAAACTTGTAATAAAAATTCTATTGGAATCTTTACATCTAATTAGATTACATAGAAAAATAAAAATGTATTTTTATTCATAAGGTCTCATTGCTGAAATATTCTCAAAACTGAGTTTTAAAATATTTATATTCCTTAACATTGTCCCATGGCTAGAATTGTTGAAAATTGAAGAAATAAAACCTTTCTATGTTTTGGTTTGTAATCTTTTGGCACATTTTTATGCTAATTTCTTTGGGAAAAGTATGAACTCAAGCCTTTGCAACTTCTGCCCTAACTTGCAAACATTGGTTCTCATGAATAATAAGGCACTTGTGCAAGATACTACAATAGTCAGTTATTGATTTTTCAGATATTTTTAAAATTTGTATCTTAAATTGAGAAACGACTGGCAGAAATGCTAAATTATTTTTAATGTATGAACAGTAATGCTTTCTCTTAAAAAAGTTCCATTCTGTTAGACTAGGCAGATTAAGATTTAAGCAAAAAAGAATAATCCTCTATTACTACAAAACAATTGTTTACTTGCATGCATCTTATTGTTGGAACATGGGGGATGAAATTAGTCTCTAATGGTAACTTAAACATGAGCTTGAGATACATGATGCTGATCTCTCTAAGTTCATTAGAAGTTATGATACAAAGTTCAAAACTGCTATTTCAGCCCAAAATGCAAAATACTTTTCTTCTTCAAAATGAAATAAAATGGAAACATTATAATTGTAAACATTACTTAAAATATATATATATATATATATTAGATATTCATGCACTGTGATGAAGCAGTTAACATGAAAGAGTTTGGGGTTCAGACTCTGACTAAAATCTGTTCATTTCACACTTATACCACTGAAAGGCGGAAAAAAAAAACATGATTAGCAGTAAATGATGTAACTAAAAAATGTTCTTAAGTAAAAAAAAAAAAAAATACAGCATAGAGTAATGATGTAATTTAGTACAATATTTTTGGAAAGAAATTTTTTTTTTCCCCCCCCTTAGAAAGTTTTTTTTTTTTTTTTTTTTTTTTAAATCACCAGAATAGAATTTCATTTTATGCTCTACATTCATTTTTGCAAATTTTTAATACTAGAATTTTTTTTTTTTACAACATGCTGTTGTGTGTTGCAATTTTCACAGTATTTAGTGTTAAAGTTATGACTAAGATTTTCTGTTGAGATTTATAAACTCTACATTTCTTTCAATTTCACAAACCAATCCATGAAATTTGAATAAGATGATTTGAGAAAATATTTGATAAAACCTTACTTCGCAGTTTAATAAATTCATTGATATAATTTTATAGTACATCATGATAATATTTTTTAAGAAAATTTCTTTTTCCTTTTTAACAGTGAAGAATAAATTAAGATTTTTGGTTCTCTCAGTTGATATCCACTATATCCACTGTTTGTAGATAAAATCATCTATTAAGTTTTTTATTTAGAATTTCTTATATAACAAAATCCTCCATCAAATTGCTACAAGTAGCAGTTAGATGTAACTTCATTGCTTGTAACAACAGCTATGCATTGTTAGTAATCACTTTTTCATATCAAAACTTTTTTTTTTAATATAAAAAAAAACTGAAAATTTGATTGTTTTGTGTATTTAATGTATCATGTCAGATGTCATCAAAAATTTGTTAACCATTACCATCATTTGTTGCATATTTTTATATTTTATGTTATCTAATATTAATTCATAATTCTTTTTTTAATAACTATTTTCAATATGTCACTTTTTCATATAAAAATCTATTTGTATAATAAAAATGTAAACAAAAATACAGTTGTTTATTTTTCGCTGACTTGGTCATCATTTAACCACAAGTAACACAAATTCTGTTGATTTTTATGATCATAATTTTTATGTAAATATTAATCAGCATTCAAAGAGCTTTCTAAAGCTATACAAATTGACCATATTGAGAGATATGAAAATGTATAGTGGCAAATACCAAAATCTGCCATTTTGAATTTGGCCCAACTCAATAAAACCCTTGTAACTTAGGCCACACTCAGTCTACCATAAAACTTTGTACATATCTTGCCATAAAGCAGATAATTTTTTGTCAAATTAAAAAAAAAAAAAAATGAATATACACTTTTTGAGAAATTGAAGGTCAAGGTATCTTATTTAACCTTTAAACAAAATAAATAAATAGATCAACTTTGAGAAATCTAAAAGTACTTTAAAATTGTATATAATTTAGCTTTGTAGATAAAAACCACAACTGAGATATTGATATTTATAGTTTGTGACTATTTTCCAAAATTCCTCTTTTTGGCAAAGGTCAAAGGGTTATATCCTGAGAACCCTTTGACCTAGAGATGTAAAATAGGTGCCATTCAAAGTTTATCATTAAGCTCTGTAAGTGTACCAAATTTAAAAAAAAAAAAATCTGTGTTATGGTCAGATCTGTGTTGATTTGACAAGGACTGATGCGCACACACACACACACACATATATATATATATATATATATATATATATGAGGCATCTGTAATTAGAAGGAACTTTCCACCTCAAAATAAAAAGCAAGAAAATTGTGTTTAAAGTTTTTCTACTTTCTAAATGCCATAATTTTTTATCTATTGGAGATAAATCACTCAATTTCATTTTTAAAGAAAGCTAAAAATATCTACTTTAACATACAAACACTTACTTTACTGATTTTCACATAGATGGAAGAAAGTACCTTCTTGTACTGAAGGCTGTGTGTGTGTGTGTGTGTGTGTGTATAACCCAATATTACTTTTTACTTACAAATGGTTAGTTTTTCTCAGAACTTAGGTGTCCCATTATAGGTTTATACTTTACTATTTATTTTATTTTTGTTATTAGGCTATAAAACTTTCTAGTTAGTGATTAACAAAAAATTGTTTAATGTATTAGATTTTACAGTTTCGTTAACCTTTCAATGTTCTCTTTTTATATCATCTTCATATGTGAATAAACATTTTTTCTTCATCAAATATTGGTCTTCTGTATCTTTTTCTTAATTGTATGAAAGGCAAGAAAGCTATTTAAAGAACAGTTTTTTTTTTTGTTTTTTTTTTTTAGTTATGGCAATTATCGTTTCAAATGGGTGTGTTGTCTAAGTAGGCGCAAAGAGCATATTTTTGGAGTAGTGTTGGTGCTAATGCACTTTATTCAAAGACATACTATGTCTTGTATGTCTTTTTCTTCTGTTGTAATGTTTCTTGCTATTGTTTTTATTCTTAGCAATTTCTTCTTCACCTACACACTATGGCCCTCTACTGGGGTCTTGCCAATATCATAATGTTCTTCCCTTTTGGCCTCTAAAAATCTTATTGTACCAACATTCTTTAGATTTAAAAACTTAACATTTACAGTTTATGGATATTAATAACTGGAATATTAGTGCTGATTAATGATGCCCAATTGATTCTACTGTATATACTTGAGTATAATGCTAATGATTTTTGGTGAGCTTCACACTGTGCACCTGTAAATTTTTCTAGATAGGGTTAAAATTCAGGGGTTGTACTATATATAGTCTGCTTATACATAAGTATATGGTAATTTATTAACCTTTTCATGAGAAAAAATGGCATTATTGTGATGTTCATTTTAAAAGGAGTTAGTTTCTGGAATACTTTGAGAATAGTTTAATTTATAATATCACAGAGGCTTTATTAAACCAATTCAAGACTTTCATTTATTTGAATGATTACATGTCAAGTGAAATAGCAAATTTTGGCAGGAAGTTGAGGTGGGAGGAATAAAATAACTAAAGTTGTATTTTATTGAGTGAATTATATATGTGCACAAAAAAGGCAAATGGTTTCCTTATTGTCCACAGACTTTACACTTACTCTAACAATCTTTTTAGTTTCAGTCCTTTTCTCTGTTAAACTAATTATTTCACTGCAGCAATGGAAAAACATTTCAATGATTTATCTATATTAGTTATCTGAATTTTGTAGATTTTACATATTTCTTTCTTATTTTGTTGCTCTCTATATTGAAAATTGTTTTTGCATTTATTCAATGACTTAAAAATAGAAGCAGAGAGTGGAACTCTCATTTCCCATTCTAGGTAGTGTGTCTTATTGTGACAGCATCTTACTATGAAAGTGCAACCAGCAGGCATTGTTAAAATCAACCATTTAGCTCTTTTGTTTTTCTTCCCTGCTAGATTGTTTCATGAGTCATATTAGATTTGTTTTAGTCTTCTGTCATCTGAATTTTCAAATGAAATGTTATTAGTAACCCTTGCTTAATAGTCATAGTAAATATATAAAGAAAAGATGAAAGAAATACAAGTAAAAACAAAAACTATTGCACATTGAAAATTAGAAAGATAGAAATTTTTCATAATAATTTTTCAGAATTAATGCAGATGGACTGAATGGACTGTGATGTCTAAAAACAATACTTGAAAAAGAAGTGGTGGTGAATTTTTTTTTTTTTAAATATTTTGTATACATATAAGATTATTAGAGGAACTTGCTCAACATCCTCTGTGCACTATTTTATTACAGTAAGTCAGTGATAGATAATCAAGATGTCTTGTAATGCAGTAGTTCATGACCAGTCATAAAATTTTGTGCTTATGGCTTATTCTAAGTTATTATAAATGGTGCTATTTTTCAATGCTATTGAACTCTTACTTTACTAGCAGAGCACAACAAAGAGAACTATTTAAATTCATTTTATCTGAGCTTATACTATAGCTATTTATTAATCTGGTTAATATATGCTTTAAGTCATTCAGTGTCTAAGCCATTATCAGGTTTATCCTGGTTACAGAAGAAATTAGATGATATATAGAATTCCCAGTCAAGCTAATTTTAAAGCATGTATGCTAATAGACATTTTGTACAAAACAAACATTTTCTCCCCACTTGAATTCCATAAAATAGTTGGCATAAAGTTTTTACCAAACATGTTCTGAAATTAAGCAAGTGGTTTGCTGGGAGATGTAAAAAGACTAGATAATATGAGCATCTGTTCATCATTGGATTCCCATGTTGGCTTAACATATCTTTCATTACAATCTGAAGCTATATTAGAACTATCAGTGTTGCTTCTATTTGTGCTAAAACTCTATAGAAACTGTGATGCCCTTTCATCGATCTTATATATATATGGAATTCATATCTGGGCTGGAGCTGCTCAATCCCACACCTTTCAGCCTTTATAGAATTCCAAATCAGTTGTGATCTTTTGGGATAAGAAATAATTTTCCTCTCAGCAACTGCTTTCCCCACAATTGCAAGCCTACTACTATTTTATCACTATTTCTATAGTACATGTTCAAATGAATCCTATTATAGTTCCACCTGTTCAGACATTTACTGTTAAGACACACCATGTCATTTCCACAGAGTTAAATTATCTTCATTTTCCCTATGTTTCATGTGACACAAATAAAGTAATTATAAACTTTCTTTCTCAAGAGATAGTTTGAAGTGTGCTCTAATTGGAAATGTAAACATATTTGATGTGTTCTAATGTGAATGACTAAAATTGGCATAAGTTTTCTGGATAACCCAATATTTATAGATAAAATTTTGCACATTTAATTTTTACTTAAGAATAAATTTTAATTATTTCAAAACTCTTTATTCATGAAAAAATAAAATAGTTTTAAAATCATTACAAGATACCAATCTTGGAAAAAATACCTTTATTTTTAGCAATTCTTTCTTAAAATATAATTCTTTATGTCAGGATGTTATTTTTAAATGAAATGGGCTATCTTAATAAAACTTCCATATAGTCAGAACATTGGAATGTCTCAACATTATGAATATACCAAAATAACTTATTAGTTTTTAAAGTATCCTCCTCTTGTATGAATATTACATTGATTTAAAATCTTGCCAATGAGTTCCATTTCTCTCAAAATTGAACTACAAAGAAAAATCAGTATTTCATAGTAATATGAATAATGGTTAGTTCCTTAAATATGTTTGCAGATTACAAACTTTTCACATGAAATGATCATTTTTGCTCCTAGAAATCTGTTTAATGCAACCTAAAGTTGAAGAGAATTGTTCACTATTTTAGACTGTAAGAAATTTTCATAAGGCACAGATTCTTGGCTAATTGAAAAGAATCTGTTGAAAAAATAAATCACCTAATATGCATGTTTTTGATATGAGAATGACAAATTTGAGAATTATGTTATCATTTCATTACTTGAAGATTAGTGTAATTCTGATTTGATATATTTAATAAGTGATTTATTTACTTATCTACATTCATATTATAGGCACTTATGAGTTGTGTGTGTGGAGGGGGGCACATGGCTGAGTGGTTAGAATGTTCGTTTTCTGGCCATGAAGCATAAAGCCCAGGTTCGAATCACACCATGGTCAATTTGTTAGGAAGGTGACTTCTTGATGTTATCAGTCTAAAGAAGGCAATTCCAGTGTGCAGCACCTTTGGAAAGTGCCTGAAAACTATACTGTGGGTTGTGACCAAAACCTTGTGATTGAAATTGGGTAGACAGCTCCTTTTCAATGGTTGGACTAGCTTGAAATCAAGTCATCGTGACCGAGGGTTTGAGCGTTGTGACCTTGTTCAGACTGTTATTTACGCTAGATAACGTGCACTCTCCCAGAAACTGTAACTAAGGTCTGCTCAGCATAGTTGTAGTATAAACCACAGGTGAGCTCTGTGGGTGTTGAACAAACACAAGTGTGACTGAGCAGATGTCTGCAATGGGGATTAGCTAGTTGCCCTGGTAGATGAGTATCCTCTAATATGAGTGGCCAGCCATTTTATATATATATATATATATATATATATATAAACCTTTCATTTGGTGAGTGATGTTGATGTTCAGGCTTTATTAATCAAAATTATGCATAAACGTTTTGGAGAAATTGATAGCAATCTGATGCCAAGATTTTTGTATTTTTATTGAATACAAAGGATAAACTTGACAAAAAATGCTATTTGTCAGATATTATTAAATTTAATTTGGTTTAATTATATCAATTAGTATTGTTTTTGACATATTGATAGTGAAAAAAATATGTCTGAAAGGTCTTAGATATTATGTCCAGTCAGGTATATATATTATTGTTCAGCCTTTACATGTAATTCTGAAAAGGTTGAATTGTGATAAGGATTTTTTTTTTTTTTTTTAAGTAGTGTAGATTGAATTTATAACATCAGAAATTCTCAGCCTGCCCTACTGTCCCAAATCAATACTTCTGAGAACAAATATCAAACAACTACTGAACAAAAAATTACATAATAAGACAAGTTTATTTACTTGCAGAATTTTTTTTTTCTTTTTTTTAAAATTTGACCCCATTTTTAGATATCCTTAATATACTGTTCTTAATCCTCTGTTCATCATAATTTTAAAGGCTGTAATATATTCACTTATTGATGATTACTTATGAACTTGTACATCATTATATTGAGCCTGGAATAATGTTTGAAATTCTGTGTTTTATATAAAGATTATAAATATGCAAAAATAATAATGAAATAATATAATGACATAAAGAGACAAATAGAAAATGAAATGTGTAAAGAAATTAATGGTGGAATAAAATAAAAAAAACTGTAACTAGTCATCTCTTCTTACTCTTTGTTATAATTCTATTTTATATATGTCTTTCATTAATAAGTAATTATTTCCTATTATGAGGATGATTTAAGCAAAAGTAATCATTCTTCTTACCCATTTATCAAATATTGATTTTCTACAAGTGTAACATTCAAGATTCAATCTCAAAATTTTTAAGTAGATATCCTGAGAATTGGCAAATATTTACCTAGGGAAAATGGTTATTGGTAAAGTTTTTTTTTGAAATGACTGATACATTAGACAATTCTCAACAGTGATTTCATAAAACAATTGCTTATTCCTGATGAGTCAAATTTTTCATGTAACCTACACATTCATTTGGCAATATTTATTAATAGAATATTATCATAATTCAAATCAATAGGTGATAATATTAAAGTTTTTGTCTCATCATATAGCAGTGCATTTTATATTCTTCTAAAATGTGCATTTCTCAATAACACAAATTGTGATTATCTTCATATTGAGTTGGTCTCATATTACTTTCTGATCAGTTTGCAATCTGTCCGCCTAACTGCTATATGTTGTTGGTTCTTCCATTACTACCACTTGCTGGAGAGAAACCAGGAAAAATTGGGCCATGCTTAATAGTGGAGAAAGCCAACTGCTTTATATCCATTACGTAGACTTTTTTGGATCATGTTCAAAATCAATCTGTCTGTATATATGTACAACCAACCATTTCTGTTTCCCTTCTATACTTTCCCTTGAAACATTCTCTCATTCTTTCTTTTTTTTTTTTTTTTTTTTTTTTTCTCAAGTTATTTATATCACATGATGTGTCATTTTAGGCTGTGAGTGAAAATGGTTCTCCTCAGCTTCCTGTTTTTTCTCAAAGTAACTTTTACTCTTTTTATCATCCTTATTTGTCCTTGTGCCCAAAGCGATTTTTGTTTATTATGAAACTGAATTAGGTGTAACTTAAACATATTGCTCTTTTATGGCTTGGGCAATATGTGCTATATTTAAGATTGTTGTGAAAAAATATATACCTCAGTTTAGTTTTTTTTGTTTATATTATAAATCTGTTAAGTTTTATTAAAATCTTAACAAATTGTTTTTGTATTATCCAATATAATTGAATGTTTCATTCAATCCGCAGGGATAGAATGTTCTCCTTTCATTTTTCTATGTTCAGAGGATATACTCACTAGTTTTATTCACTTTTATCCATTTCTTCCACTGAATGAGTTTGTGACTTTTTAGCACTATATGGCCCAGAGATTGAACACACAACTTTCAAGAAACCAGATATGTTTTAATCAAAGCTAATGTACTAGATCAGGTTTCTCTTGGACAATCCAGTGATGAAATTTTTGAACTACATACATCATGTCTGTATACAGGTAGTGGAATTGTTAATTGTCTTTTTCTTTTTTTAATCAGAGGTTCTCAGATGGTGTCTATTGAGGAGGTTGTCAGTAGCTAACATTTGTGATTCTTTCAGTTATCTTGGTGTCTGTCTCCAGACTACGGATGTGCGTTGTGGTGCAGTGGATATCGGCTCAGAATGAGAAATCGGGAAGCCGAGTTCAAATTCCAGTTGAATTCCTTGCATTCACTTATGCACAAATACCCTTGGGAAAGTTATTAATGTCTCTTTTCTCCAGTTATGGGTTAAATAATAGGACAGATTGGGTTCTATAGCCTTGGCTGGCAACCAGTCTACCACAAAAAGCAACGGCAACCTACTGTGGGATAATCTTCTGCCCAGTCAGTCATGTCTCTTTTGAGACATGATCGTCTAAAGTGTGTGGCACTTAACTGACTAACTCCAGACTACAGCCTTTCAATGTTTTCCCATTCTTACTTTTAGTGGGTGGCTGGTTTCACTCTTGTATTCTTTGCTCTCTCAGTGGAAACATTAAACAAGAACTGTGTATTTAACAGAGAGAATTAACTGAGATGCGATGTCCTCTTAGTATGTAAAGTGAAATGAAAACTCTCATGGATTGAATGAAGATTTTGGTTCAGAAATCCTCAGAGGGTTACTAAGTATGATGAGACACCTGGAGGGGGTCAGAATAAAATGGCTAAAACACTTGAGAGTTTAATATCCAAAATGAGTATACTAGTCAGAATGGATTGACATGTAATATATTATCACTTCCTATATATTACTAAGGCATTTCAATGCAGTTGGGTGGTGAGGCAATATAATGTAAATTTCTAATCTATGACCACAAGTATCAGTTGACATTGTCTTGAAGCATTTCTCTAATAATTTTAGAATAGTACGCATCTTTTTTTTTTTGCTAAGAAAATCTCAGCCAGTGTTTCACAATTTTTTTTACTGCTAATCTACAAATAATGTTCTCATTTAAGCTGATGTTGAAATCTGTTTGAAAAGACAACCTGCCTATCTTCAAAACAAGTTCTCTTATTTTTTTTAATGTCAGTGCAATTCTGACTATATAGACAGAACAATTCAACTGTTATTGTTTTATCTAAAAGAAAAAAATCATAAACATGATCAGATCAAATACAATATATTACTTTTAATATGCTTAACTGACAAACTAAATTATTGTAATTGATGATGTAATAGTAAAAAAAATGAGAATGCTTTACTTTTCATTCTTGAACTGATAAGAACCAATTTTCATACAGAAGCAATACATTGTTACCTCCTATATATTAATAAATAAGGTATTTCAAAATGTTTACTTATTTAAATACTCAATGAATTATGTTGTTATGAAAATCATCTAAAGGAAAATCAGTTATGCTTCCTGGAGCTGTTTGAAATAATTAGTAAAATGCATTTGGGTGGTGAGGCAATATAATGTCACTTCCTAATCTATGATCACAAATATCAGTTGATTTTAGTTTTGTGCTTAATCATTTCTTTAGTAAATTTGGAGCAGTCAAAGCTTTATATATATATATATATATATATATATATACTATTCTTTTTAGTTGATGAAAGCTTATTAGAACAGTTTTTAATTCTAAAATTTGAAATGTCCTATCGGAAAGTTAAAAATCCATTATTAAATTGTAGGATTTAAGTTAAAGGGATAAGTGGTTATAAGGGATATCTGAAAAGTAAGGTATAAACATTTACTAACCCAGCATATTTACTGCAATACAAATAAAACATCTATGTCTCCTTGAATCATGTTCTTTTATTGTCCTCTCTCTCCTTAATGATTCTTTAACTCTCAGTAACAGTCATGAATGAAAACTAATTTTTATTTAAATTTTTATCTTTTAACAGCAGGGTCATAATTTTAAAGTTTATATATATATATATATATATATATATATATATATATAAAATTTGGAGAAGGAAAAATTGAGCATGAAATTTAAGATAGAAAAATAGTTAACCTCCTGAAATAAACATTTATTTTTTAACATCTTACATTGCTTGGTGTCTCCAGCTTTTTAAAAATAGTTCATAAATTACTTTGTTAACTTGATGTGCACCTGTCTACCTTTCAAGGATACATTAGTACACTTGGATGCACCGGTTATGAAACATTTGCTTTATAAGATTGGCCTTTAGTACAACTAGTGGTCAGTCATTTTGCTTGCTCTCACAATCTCTTTGTGTTTCATTGTAAAGTATCAACTTTTTATTGCTCAAAACATAAATAAGATTTTTAACATATTTAAGTAGCAGGGACATTTTTTTTTAAAATTCATATGGAAGGTATATATCAAAGCAATTGACATAACAAGGCTGATTCAACTGCTGTCTCTAATTTGAGGCTTCATTTGGATATTTTGAGTGTGTTAGTTATACTTTGTTTCATATAGCATTAATGTCTTCATTTGATCACTATTAATCTCAAATTGTCGACCTGATTGGAGAATGCTCTTCAGCAAAAAATCTCTTATACAACATTTCATAAGCCATGTTTCACAGTCAATTATTTACAGTACTTTCTTTATATAATCTGTACAAATCTTTAGTTACATGTTACTATTCTTAAAATAATAAAAGCTCAATATGCTTAAAACTTTACTTATTTTCTTTTAATGTTAGAATCAATCAGCAAAAGTATGCCAATTTAATGTCTTTTTAAAAGAGGTGATATGGCTGCTGTCACAATAAAATCAAGTTATGTTTTGCATATCAATTTGAGTAGCAGTAGTCATAGCACAGCTCTGTGTGTCCTCTGTGACAACAGCCTATTTTCTCTCTCACTTCTCTAAGTACTCTCGATAGATACTGGTCTCTTCATTTGCATATGATACTACACCTCCCTGAATCAAAGAGGCCGTACACCCTTGTTTTATCTCTTACTACTCCTAATTATTTTTGCTTTATACTGTCCTTCGTTTTGTCTCTCTTATTTTCTCTTTAATGGTAATCTCAATCTCTCTTCATTTTCCTCCTCATCTTTATCCATCTCCTCACTCATCATCTTCCATTTCCTGCTCTGTTCCACTTTTATAACTTTCTGCCTCTTCTTGTTTTGACCTTCCACATCCTCTAGCTCGTTTCTGATTCTGGACTGATCTGCATGTGCCAGTATGTTTTGTCCCTTCTTTTCCAATATAGCTGTGTTGTGACCTTTTTTGCAACAGGAAATTTACTTCTTGATTTGTCTCTTTATTCTTTCTGTCCCACACCTTTTCTCTCGTTACAAAGGACATAGTTTTGGTGGCTCTGATTTTTCTTCCCATTAATGCCAACAGACTCAGTTTCCTTTCTGCATGGGGAATAGATCTGTAACTGAGAAGCATTTTTACCAAAAATGCTTCTATATTTTCTGTAAGTAGTGAGAATGCTTTTAATCCCATTTTCGGGGTTTGTACCATTCTTTTTGCAATGCCGTTAGACTGTGGGTGATGTAGTGTCTTGTATCAGATGCATCCAATTTGTTTTAACTATGCACATAAATTCTCGTTGCAAAATTTGGGTGCATTGTTAGTGACTAGTGTCTGGAGTACTCCATTCCTTGAGAATATGGTTTTTATTTTTTGTTTTATTGTGGTGGCTTTTCTGTCTTTCACTCTGACAACTTCTGACCATCCTGAATATGTGTCCCAAATACTAAGAATAATCTTCTATCTCGGATATGTGCATGATCTATATGGACCCTAACCCATGGCTCTTCTTCCTTAAGCAATGAGTGAAAATTTGCTTACTTGAAGTTCTTTATTTCTGCACATTTTGGGCAACTCTTAACATATTCCTCTATGTCTTTTAAATATCCATCACGCTTGCAACTTTAAGTCGTCTTTGTGTTGCTGTTATGCCACAATGTATGTCATCATATACTCCTTTTAGTATGCCCCTTCTCAGTATTTGTGGAGCTACGATTACATGTCTATTGCATATAATGCCATTTTCTATGGTTAGTTTCTGCTTTGTTTCTTTAAAGGATCACTCTACCATCAAACAATTACTCGATATATTATTTTTTTATTCTCCCTACTATTCTGCTTAATACTGGGTTTTGCTTTGTTTTTATTTTGAGTTTATTTAGAAGAAGAACATCTGTTTCCACCTAGTGTATTATTTTATCTTCAGCATTTTCTTGTCTTTCTTCTGTTTCATTCTTGAATGGCAATCTTGATAAAGTGTCTACAAGAAGAATAGTGTTCCCTTTTATGTAGACTGTCAAAGTTGAATGCCATGATTTTTATTGCCCATCTTAAAATCCTTGACGCTATGACTTTTGGCAATTATTTTCTTGGGTTAAATATGAATTCTAATGTTTTGTGGTTTGATTTTAGTAATAATTTCTTTTCCTATCAAAATCTTTCATGCCTTCTCCATGCTGCATACTATTGCTAGCACTTCTTTTTCAATATTGGAATAGTTAGTTTCTGTTGATGTTGACCTTCTTGATATGTACATCATTGAGTGTTCTTGTGATAGAACAGCAGCAATTGCCTTCTCACTTGTGTCCATGGTTAACATTATCTCTTTTTGGGGATCAAAACTTTTATCATTGGTTTGCTCCTCTGAGTATTTTTTAAGTGTTTCAAAAGTGATGATTTCCTTCTGTGTCCACTCAAATCCACCCCCTTTTTTTAAATCATAATTTTGTAAATGGTTCTATTATTATCTATTATCTATTATTATTACCCCACCAAAAAGGATTCTAATTCTTTTTTGTTTCCTGGAGCAGTTATTTCTGTTATTTTCTTTGTTAGTTTATCATCAGGTGATATGTCTTCTTTTGATATTTGATATCCTGAATATATCTTCTTACAGTCTAAGCTACATTTCTCTTTGTTTATGGTCAAACCTACCTTTTTTAATCTCACCAAAATTTACTGTTTTATATTTTAACTCTTTAATTCTCACCCCTACACCTATATTGTTCTGGTATATTATCATATTTTTTATTTTTCCCAATAAGACTCTTTTTATTGCTTTTTGAAAAATATGGCTGTGAGTTTTTATCACAAACAGTAGACATGTCCATCTTAATTAGCCTGTAGGGGTATTTTTCGTGGTGATTTCCTTGAATTTCTTGTCAATTTCTATTTGATTACAGGCTGTCTTGAGATCAATTTTTGCAAAGTACTCCATTTTTGCTAACTCATGGCTTGCAGTTTTCCTATTTGGCAACAGAAACGAGTCTGAACATATCTAGTGATTTACCCCTATCTTATAATCACCACATATTAAATCTCCGTCAGCTTTCTTTATTGCTACCACCACGAGTTACTCTTTCTAGTATGCCTTGTATCACTTTGTTTAACTTTGCTGCTACCAGAGGTAGTATATGAACTGGAACTTGTCTTGACTCTATATACTTTAAGTGATAGTTCTCCTTTAGTCAAATGCTTACTTTATAGCTTTTCAATAATCCTACTGCATTTTCTTCTGCTTCTATAGAATTGATTAGTCTTGCTGTCTACTTTTAATATATCAATTCCTAATAACCTGTGATCTTTTTTGCATGTTACAACTGTAATGAGAATTATTTCAAAACACTTGTCGGTTTCAAAGTTGCCTTGAAATGGGCCCTTTGTTTTTATGGTCGTTCCATCAAATTGCTTTAGTTGTACGCTGCTTATTTGTAATTTCGGTCGTTCTAATTTTACCCAGAAATTTTTAGGTATCAGTGTAATTTCACTGCCTGTATCTACTTGCCTGTCAAATACTTGCCCATTTATCCTTACCTTTTCTCTGCCTCTCTCTTTTTGTGTGTATTTATTGTAAATACTCCAGCTTGTTCTTTTTTGGAGGGGGATTTGAACAGTTTTTACTTTTTTTTTTTTTAATTTGAGCATATTTTTTCCCAAAGCTGAACATTTATACTTGTGATGACTTTTTACGCAATATTTATATTTAATTATGAATTTGGTAATGCTTGTCCTACATGTCTCAAATTCTTCTTTTGGTTGATTAAATTCTCTAATCAACTCTAATTGTTGCAAAAACTATGCTAGCTTCCAAACTCATTCTGCTACTCTGCAGACATTCTAATGTTCTGATCTTGCAAGCCTTCAATTAATTTCAGAAGAATTAATTCATCTTCTGTAGTCATTTCATGTGCTTCCAATTATTCAAATTCACGGTATTGCATAATGGATTCCTGTGGTGCTTGTCTTGTTTTCAAAAACTTGGTTCTTTCCACTACTATCAATCATTTTTTTACGACTTTCAATTTGCTCCAACGTTATTTTTTTCTAACTCAGTTGGGTAACACATTGTCAAAATTTTCTTCACAGTATCACATCCCATTGTAGCAAGAAATAAATCAGTTATTTCGTTTTCGCCTTCATCGGTCTTGGAATCTTTTTATTTCTTTACTCTTGCAACTTCTGCAAAAGTTCTCATCTATGTTTCTACATGTTCTGGGTTGTCCAGTGAAATTATGGATCCTATCAGCGATGCCATTGTTGTATTTTGCATATCAACGTGACTAGCAGTAGTAATAGCACAGTTTTGCATGTCCTCTCTGATGACAGGCTATTTTCTCTCTCACTTCCCCATGTACTCTCTCTATATATACTGGTCTCTTCATTTGCATATGATATTACACATGGGATATTTTTTTAATAAAGTTAAAGTTAAATGCCCTTGATATCATTTACTAACAAACAGAATGAACACATTGTTAATGCAGTCTAATAAAAACTTTTAGTATAAATTTTAGAAAATGTTATTCTCTACATAGCTACATACTCTTTTCATTTACAACAGACATTGAAATATACTCTCTTGGTATATTTATTCGTTTTTAATTTTAAAATCCCCTGAAGATAACTGAAACAAATTAATCACTATATTTTGTTGTAAGAACTCTTCACTATATGTAGAGCAGTCAATCACAGGATTATTTTTGCAAGTTGGTTAGGTGTGTTCCACATTGAGTGCTCTATGAATGTGACTTTGTGCCAGTTGTCCAGTAAATATCTGCTCTTTTTATACTCTTCAATGTGATGTTGAGATAGTCATGTTTCATTGAAATAAATATTGCCTGTACACCTTGTCACACTTCACAAGCTTGACTCCCCAATCAGTTACTGAGTAGTGAGTTTAATAATTGTCCTGCACTTATAACCTTGTACCAAATCTGAACTATGTTAAATGATTATATAATTATGACTTTTTCCCCTTATCTGTAGACAGTGAGTATTGTAATGCTTTTAGTTTTATATAAAAACCTATTGTGTAGAAAATAATTCCTTATACTGATAATGATTTGCATTGTAAATTCAAGTATCCCATAAAGATCTTTTTACTATAATGAGTATTAACTGATTGGGCTAAAAATAAGTATGCTACAATAAAGTTAAATGTACTTGACTATTTTTATAATGAAAAGTGTGTTTGTACATGATTCGTACAAGTCCTAGAATTTTCTAAATTGCTCACACATCCTTTTTTTTCTCAATTCATGAAAGTCAAAATAGCATATCCCAAATCTGGCTTTTTTACAAGCAAAAATTCTCCTTTAAGAAAAGTTTGTTTTTATTTTTATTATTTTAGTCATTAGTAATATTTAGCAATTATTGCAAAGGGTGGTTTGTTTCCTTGATTAGTATGAGTTCATGACTTCGTAGTTTTCTATTTTCTTGTCTAGGTAAATGAGAAAGGGGTGTCTTCTAGTTGCTACCCTCACTCAACAAGAAACAATCAAAAGCCAAAGATAATACTAAAAGGAGTCAGAGACACATACCCTCAAAAGTAAATTAATTCACACTCACTGAATTTTTAGTTGAAAGGAAAATAATTCTATATTTTAGTAGAATCTCAAAAAGTTTAAAACTGTCTTTTAAAATTTGAACAATTGAAGAAATGTTATTCATATGTCAGTTTCAAAAGTAAGTCCTTTGGTGGGTGAGTTCATACTGGGGAAAAAAAAACTAAGTGTGTCTAATGTATATATCTATTCTAAATTGTTACTAAAAGTAACAAATTTGAGAATCCGATTTGACAAAGAAAATGTAGGTGGAAGGATGATAGAATAGGAAATGTGCCTTTGATATCAGTTAAGTGCTATACATGATTCTTTGGGTGATCATATCTCAAAAGACACATGTCTGACTGGGCAGAAGATTATCCTGCAGTAGACTGCTTGCCAGCCAAGGCTATAGAACCCAATCTGTCCTATTATTTAACCCATAACTGTAGGGAAGAGACAGATTAATACCTTTCCCAAGAGTATTTGTGCATAAGTGAATGCAAGAAATTCAACTGGAATTTGAACTCGGTTCCTCAATTTGTCTTTCCAAGTCTATATACACTGCACCACAACGCGTATATCACTGAAAAAATACAAAAAAAAAAATGCATAGCATGATGAAAAAGACCCCCCAAACTTATCGTCAAAATGTTCGCTAAAAGGAAAGATATTATTTAATGTGATAAGTTTTTAATTACTTGAATAAATAATAAAAATTAAGGACATTATAGTCTGAAGAAAAAAAAATTTTCCAATTACTAATGAAATTTTTAAATTATTTTCCTTTTTTTGTTTTTAATTGTAATATTTAATAAAATTTTTAAAATATTTTTAAAATACTTCAAAGATTTGTTGCAGTTAGATTTTTACGTTAATGATTGAAGATTATATTGCCTATCAAAAACTGAAAAGTTTACTACGAGTCGTTTGGCCTTCATATTTTTAAAATAATTGAAATTTTTATTTTTATTTTTATTTTTTTTTATGGTAATTTCTATGTTAAAATTAAAAGGTTAGAATTTCTTTCCCTTACCACCCCCCAAATTTGTACAATTTTGTCACTTGTGAATGCCATATATATCTCTAATAAACAACAGCTCTACATGTTTGATACATGGTGGACAGGTCAAAAAGTTCAATTCTGTGATTAAGAAATAGTTTTATTCTAAATTTCAAGCTATAAATAAGTAATACTTGTGTAAATCAGATTAATTTAACATAAAATTTGCTAATTTTCCAAAAATAATGTGTCACAGATATATATTTTATTTTTACAAGATTTTCAAAGCTGAGAATTAACTTTTGTTTACAAATAGCTGAAAAATTGAAAAATTTTACATTCCTATCAATATAATTTCTGTTTGAAATACACCAGAGTATTTTGCTTACTGGAAATAGTAAATTTAATCATTTAGCTTTCAATTAAAACTAAAATAAGTTTCAAGAAAACTTATTTTTAAAAATTCAATTTAAAATTTAAATATCAAAAATGAGTGAAGGTACCTACTACAGATACAGAACATTATTAACCTGCAAACTTTATAGTAGGTACCTCCACTAAATTGCTGAAGAAAAAAACCCCAAACTTAATAAAAACACATTTTTTCCATCAAAATGTTTGTATTATTAAGAGTAGAGATCGAAGTATTTTTTAATTATTTTTCAAAATTTTTTAATCCCTTCGAACACATTTGAAATTTTGGTAAAAAATCTTGTTTTGATTTTAGTGAGTGGGTAACCAAATTGTTATGAGAGTTTACAATGGAAAAATAATATTACATAACTCAGTTTTTTTCCCAGTGACAAACACATTAATTTGGCAATTCTTGCAAAAATCAAAGATTTGTTGGGGTTTAAAAACTTATTAGGCAATTATTATACTTGCTAATCAAAAATTTAAGAAGTTTAATACAAATTGTCATGCCTTCCTATTTTTAAAATGATTTTTAATTTTTTTTTTTTTGTGTGTATTTGAAGTTTTTCTTTCTCTTTGTATAGTAATTTCTGTGTAAATTAAGATATATTTCATGGTTTTTTTCCCCTTACAAGAAAAAATTTGTACAATTATGTCACTTGTGATCATCATACACTTATCTTGTCTGTCAACACATATGGTGGAAAGGTCAGAAAGTTAAACTCTGTGTTTAAGAAAATTTTATTCTAAACTTTATGCTATAAATAAGTAATACTTGTCTAAATCTGATTTATTTAACATTAAATTTGCTAATTTTCCAAAAATAATGTGTCACAGATGTACATTTTATTTTTGCAAGATTTTTATAACTGAGAATTAACTTTTGGTCACAAATGTGTCAGTCGCTCAAAAACTGGCCAAAAAATTAAAAAAAAAATTAGAAAAATTTGCTAATTTAATCTTAATCTGATTTACACAAAAATTACTTACTTATAGCATGAAATTTAGAATAAAGCTATTTCTTAAATACAGTGTTGATTTTTCTGACCTTTTCTCCATATTTGATATGTGATGACAGCTAGACAGATGCAAGATAAGTGTATGGCAACTGGAATTGACAAAATTGTCCAAGTTTTTTTTTTTTTTCTTGAAGGGAAAGAAACTAGGAAACACATGACCTTTTAAGGTAGACATGGAAATTATCATACAAAAAAAAAAACTTTATATACACAAAATAAAAAAAATTAAAAATTATTTAAAAAATACGATGACTCAATTTGTATTAAACTTCAATTTTCGATAAGTAAATATAGTCTTCATGTAATAACTTAACCTAATGTTTACAAGTTTTTGAAATATTTTAAAAATATTTTTGAAACTTTAGAGATTATTATAATTTTAAAAAATTAAAATATTTTTTTTAAATTTCATTATTAATCAAAAAAAAAATTTTTTTTTCAGACTATAAGGTCCTTAATTTATATTATTAAAACAATTAAAAGCTTAGCTAATTAAATAATGTCATAGTTTTATTGCATTTTTTTTATTTTATTATTCAGAGCAAATTCTTGTAAAGTGGGGCCAAATGGTTGGAAAAAAATAATAGATGATTTACATTCCCTCAGTAAGTCCTGCATTTAACTAATAAAACCAGTTTTACCTACAAAATTCAATTTCTTGAAATTTCATGAATTTACGTGGAGATGGGGTGGCGTGTAACAAATGTTAAGAAAATATATTTTTTCCAAAATTTTTTAAATGTTTTCAAAAAGTCCTAAAAGTTTAATTAAAATCAATTACTTGATTTTAGCAAGAAGTTCCAAATTAATGTGTTTGTCACTGGAAAAAAACTGAGTTATTACATTTTCCATTGTAAACTCTTGTAATGATTTGGTAACCCACTAACTAAAATCAAAACAAGATTGTTTACCAAAATTTAAAAAATGTTAGAAAGAGTTAAAAATTTTAAAAAGATAATTAAAAAATATTTTGATCTTTCTTCTTAATAATAACAAACATTTTGATGGAAAAGATTTTTTTTTTTTTTTTTTTTTTTTTCAAGTTGTGACCTTTTTTCTTCATACTAAGCTGTTTTTTTCAGTGATAGTTGAGGTACCTTCTACAAATTACATTATTTTCATGGTAATTTCTGGATACATTAAAAGGTCATGTGTTTCACGGTTTTTTCCCTTTACAGGAAAAATATTTGGGCAATTATGTCAATTCTGGTCACCATACACTTAGCTTATCTTGCATTTGGCTGTCATCACATGTTAAACCATACGGGGGTGGGGAAAGTCAGAAAGATCAGCACTCTGTGATTAAGAAATAGTTTTTAAATTTCTAAATTTTAAATTTCTTGTAATACTTGTGTAAAATCAGGTTAATTTAACTTTAAATTTGTTAATTTTCCAGAAATGATGTGTCACAGATGTGTATTCTATTTTTGCCTGATTTTTAAAACTGAGAATTAACTTTTGTTTACAAATGTGTTCATTGTTCAAAAATGGCTGAAAAATTGAAAAAAAAATTTAATTTCAAAATTTTTTATTCCAATCAATGTATTTTTTTTTTAAATACACTGGAGTATTTTGCTTACTGGAAATAGTTAATTTAATCATTTTAGCCTTTAATTAAAATAAAAATTTAAAACTTTTTTCTTTTTAAAAATTCAAGTTAGGCACCTCCACTCATTTTTGATACCTATCTAAATTTCTATAAAGAAAAATGAATTGAATCACCTTCTACTGTTGCTGGAAAATATAGATTATATTTTTTTTTTTTTTTTTTTTTTTTTTTTTTTTTAAGTATCAGACGAGTTTGTGGAAGACAGTAATGAAGAAATGGGAGAAGAGGAAAGAGAGGATGATAATGGAGAGGAGGCAGAAAGTGAAGAGGAGGATGATAATGGGGAGGAGGCAGAAAGTGAAGAGGAGGATGATAATGGAGAGGAGGCAGAAAGTGAAGAGGAGGATGATAATGGAGAGGAGGTAGAAAGTGAAGAAGAGGTGGAGGAAGCATTTACCAGTTCCTCTGAAGAAGATTCAGGCGCTGAAACTGAAGAGGACAATGAAGTTACTGCTTCTACTGGAAAAGGTATGTCATATTTATGCAAAAATACTTATATTCAGCCTTGAAGAGTAAATTTTATTTTATTATTAAACAAGTTTTTTGTCAATGTATATTTCTATGTGGTTCTCAATCAAGGCTATAGAACCCAATAT
This sequence comes from Ascarosepion bandense, assembly GCA_037127315.1. NCBI lineage: Eukaryota > Metazoa > Mollusca > Cephalopoda > Sepiida > Sepiidae > Ascarosepion > Ascarosepion bandense. The sequence goes on along the minus strand of JBBBDQ010001827.1, from coordinate 1,360,778 downwards.
CTCCTGCTATTTAACCCATTGCTGGAGGATATTTGCATGTAAGTGAGTGTAACAAACCCAATTGGAATTCAAACTCAGCTCTTCAATTTCTTGTTCCAATTTGATATCCACTGAACCACAGCGTAAATAGGCTAAATTGGTGCATTGTGAATGGTAATAGCAAAAGTAACAGTTCTATGGTAATTGTCTTTGAGTAGTCAGTTATTGACAAAATATTTTGACAATTTGAAAAAGACTGAACATTATTCTGTTACAGAACAAATTCTAATGTCATTAAGACACTACACCAATGAACTGGCAGTTGATTAAGCTGGCTAAAAAAAAATGCCTATTTTTATATAAATTTGAACAATACATACATATGTGTTTTTTCTTAGGTAGGGCCAGGATTAATCTCAAAGTGGGTCCTAACTAACTACTGTGATATTGATTTGAGACAAGGTTTTACAAGGCCAGTTGCTCTTCTTGACACCCAACTCAGTCACTCTTGGTAGTCCATGTACACCAATTGTTTTTATCAAAACCCAAGCTCTTAGAAGGTTGCCATTTAAGTCTTGAGACCCTATTCTAGCCAGTTGGCTCCTATAAGAGAAGCTCATCAATCCTTTGACAGCTCTTTTTTATCCTGCAGTGATCTACCACTCTCCTGACCAGCAGAAAAGCTAGTGAGGGATCTGGTTTAGAGTGCATACTAATTAATGATCAGTATTTTGGCTGAACAATTTTTAATCATTGATCATGATTATCAACTTTCTTGAAGGATTTGAACTTGTCATTATGAGATTTTTGAAGCACTTATTTTCAAAATTAGATAATAATGATACCTTCTCTTTAAAATATAAGAAATTGATATAGTTTTACAAATAAATTCAAATCTATTCATGAGACATAGTAATTTACATTATATATTTTTTCTTTTAAGTGTATACAAATCTGGGTAAATTAATTTGTTGGTATGGCTTGCCAATTGCAAAATTTGTTAAACATCTTAAGTCAGTTTCTAAATGTCTTTTGTAATAACTTTTTTTCTGTCTGTTTTTTAGATCAATTTGTTGTCCATTTTGAATCTGTGATACCAGATAAGTATGTGGAAAAATTAGATCATGGCAAAGGATGGCAAAAAAAACAGCTTACGGTAAAATAACAGCATTTTTTATTGTTTTTACCTGTAATGGAATGAGTATCTGCCATGGATGAGTGCTTAGTAAACTATTCTTGCAGAATGATTAACATTGAGTTTATTTCTTTGTATGTTCCATAAATATAGTTTTGTAGCAAAGTTACTGTCACCCTCAATAGTTACCAAATTCTGATGAATTTAAAAACATAAAAATGATTGTGGAATGGCTTTAGTTTAATACGTTGATAAATTAAATTCAGATAAAGGAAGTATTTAAATTAAAACTTGTTTTTAAATTTCTCTGTTTTAGCTTACATTTGGAAAAAGCATTTGTATCTGGAATGAGGATAAGTTTAAAGCAGAACTTTTGAAAAATCCTGAAAACAATTTTCAGGAATTGCATGTGAGTATTTGCTTTGATATTTTTTTTCTCATCTTAGTTATAGCTGTTTCCTTAGTTGTGAATTTTTGAAGATAGTTGTTTACAATTGGCTACTACCATATTATTTCTTGTTCTCTTGTATGGTTGGTAATTTTACATTAACATTTATTAGCTATCTATAGTATCATATGCAAATTAGTAGACAAGTATAAAAAGAGAATAACTGGAGAAGTATGGGAATAAAAATACTGTTGTCACAAAGGACACAGAGCTGTGCTACGACTAATACGATGTGCAAAGAAATGCAAAACAACACAAGCTTAACATTATTTTATAAAAATATTGAATTTGTAACTAGATCTTTGACAATCTTGATATTTAAAGACATTTCATATTTTACATAAACAAAGATATGAATCAAATTATAATAAAATTACTATATAAAATAAATCAATGACATTGGGAAATAATTTATGCTGTATTATAATTTTTTTTCTTTTATATTTTTTTTCTTAATTTATTCACAGGTGAAACAAAAGCTTATTAATAATTTGCAAAAAGCTAATACTGTTGGAGATAAAACCACAGGTAAATTTTGTGTTCTATTGGTAATCGTGCTTTCATTATCAAATACTTTACTGAGTTAAAAAAAAAAAAATTTGTTTATTTGTTAAATGTTTGCTAATTATTATATTCAAAATTAAAACCATAGTCTTTGAATGAGTTAGTCAACACAAATGCCTATTAGAATTGCAATTGATGATACAAGGCATTGCTTTTGAAATAATTGTATATGTGTATGGTACACTCATACCATATAAAAGAATTTAAATATTTCAATTTTTCCATTAAGATAATTCAGATATATATTTGCTTTTCTTTACTATTTAACAATTTTACTGTTTAAAATTATTTTAATTAATATTTTAATACTTCATTAATTTTCAATTCCAGATTTGTTTTCTCCTTTCCAGAATCAGTTGTTTCAAGTGATCAATTCTTATCAGGTAAATATCTTAATGCCTGTGTTGGATCAATACAAAAGTTTCCGGTATTTTTCTATTTTTGACAACCTTTTTATTTATTTTTGTGAATGTGCAGTAGTGTAATATATAGTGCCTCAGAATGAGAAAACAAATCTAAGTTCAGATTCCAGTCGAGTTTGTTAGTTTCACTCACATGTAAGAACTCACCTCTTCAACTCCAATGAAATGAAATTGTACAAAGTAGGAGAATTCTATACATGTGAATAAAAGCAATAAATACATAAGTTAATGCAAAAGTTCTCAGGGTCATTTTTTACACAGTGTTAGAAAAATTTTATAGATGTCAATTTAATCATGTCAATTTAATCATCTCTTCATTGCTTGCATGCACATAATTTTTAAGAATTGTTTGTAAAAGAGGAAATTTTACTTTGAAAATCATAACTGATGAGAAAATGTATACTTGATATCGTTTATACTTCATGCTTAATTTAGGAAAGACAATAAATCACTGAAGCTTATGGTAATGATGCAGATTGTGTAAATACAAGTTAGGAATGGCTTGTGGAATTTGAAAAAAATTCTCAAGTATAGAATATGCTGTAAGTTATTGGAATGTAAAAAATGGAACTGGAGAACATTTATTTATACAATAAAAGTTTTTTTTACTTCCAATTTCCAATTTGTTCTGAAAACTTTTGACTCTTTGAAATATGACAAAAATTTATACCAAATTTTAATTCTAGCTGCTTTTTTTGTTTTTTTTTTAGGATTTATATTATCCTAAAAAAGATATTGAACAGTCAGAAGAGGTAGAAATGGTCTACTCTTTGCATGTGATAAATCATGTTCTTAAGTAAGTTGTAGTTTTTTTTAATTATTTATTTTTTTCTTTAAACCTGTGATCCAAATTGGTAATACTCTTAAGCAATGGATATTCTGGCAGTTAATGTTCCAGTACCTTTTGACTTTAGAAATAAGTTAAAATTGTAGAATTAAAATGAAAAATAGTTACTTCAATTTTGTAAACAATAATTAATGTTTGATTTTTAAAAATCAAACTGTGGTATCTTCAGTCAAGTTGCTAAGATTTTTTTTTTTTTAATAATAATTTTTAGTTATAGAAAGTTCCACACTAGACTTTTTGCTTAATGCTTTATAAATACTACCTTGTGTTCAAGCTGCTTTGTTTTAACAATCTCTCTTTCAATGTGAACATTAAAAAAGAACTATTTATATCTAGACACTGCTTGTATCTACTGTTTCTATCTACTGTCTCTCTAATATTGGGCACACTTCTCTCTTAATATAGCAAATTTTATACAAAATATACATTGTTACGTGTGTAAATTCTGTACCAGCAGTGACTTTCAAGAAGCAAATAAGCATTAAGAAAATATTCCATGTATAGAATTGAGTAATGGAGTTTTAGTGACATTAAAAAAGATTTACTTGACTTTGTTTATACAAAATCATTGACCTTACAAGGTTTTAAAACTACAAATGTACATTTGTTGTTACTTTAGTGTAATATTCAGGTAGATCTTGACTTAAGAATTTACATAACAATCTGTTTCTTTCAGGTGTGTATCTGATGTTAATAAGAAAGTTCTGAACCAGTTTCTCCTATTAAAGGATGAACTGTATTGTTTAGTAATTAGTGAAGAACTTTTGAATTTAAAAAAGTTTTATCCTTTTGTGCTGTTTTACTTTTTAATATTAATTCTAATTTAATTTTTGAAAAGCTATTTTCCTTTCTCAACAAAAACAAAGCCATTAATATTTATTGATGCAAAGTTTACTTTATTTAGTTCAATGTTCAGTCATGAGCAATGATTAATTATGGCAGTGGTTAAACCCTCACCAAGTAACTTTCAAAGTAAGTTTAGTTTTTATTTAGTAATTGTCAGTATAGGTTTTTGTATTTGTTCACTTCTATAAAAAAAATGCTTAAATAAATATGAGATTTGGTAAAAAAAATGTCAAACTCATAATTTCCATTTAGTTCTTGTCTTTCACATTTTTCTTCTTTGATTCAGAAGCAGAACTCAGGTCCTTAACCATGATATCAAATTAAAAACCAGTGATGATAAAGACAGTACAGAAGAATTTCTTGACCAAGGTTTAACAAGACCCAAAGTGGTGATTGTGGTGCCCTTTAGAGAAACAGCTCGCCGTATAGTATCTAATTTCATAAAACTCTTGGGCAATACAGAAGTGAGTCCTGTTTTTTGCTTTTTGCATCAATAACTAAAAACAATGTAATTTAATCTAGCTGGTGAAAAATCCATTGTACATTTCTTCAATTAATATGTAAAAGTAATTATAAATAAGATAATAATCTTTATTTATAGCTTTAAACAGTGGTTAATTCATTTAATATCTGCCTAACCATTATTTTGAAATGTCTCATTGTCTATGTTGCTCTCTATCACAGTTCAATTAATTTCAGCATACTGCTCTAACCCAAGACTTAAATAGGTTATACTATTATTTTACTTAAAAAAAAACAAAAAAAAACAAATCACAACTTTAGCTCTTTTAACTCCCTGTGCAAGTGGTGTAATGGTTAGCAGCTTGGAAGAGTAAGCAGCTGAGTTGAGTTCTAATTTTAGTTAAGTTCATTAACTTCACTTTTGTAAATTTGGAAAAAAAATATTAATCCCTCTCTTCTTCCCCTCCCCCAAGCCATGGCTTAAATAGCAGGACAGAGTGGACTATCTAGCTGTGGTTGGCAAGCATTCTAGAATCTAGAAGGATGATTCTAAAATTGTATGTAGCCCTGTCAAAGCCCATACTGTGCAGCCAATGAAAGGATGGTGGAGTTCACAGTGACTCTATGATCCTGGCTGTGATTAATCTGATGGTTGCATTGAACTCATTGGAATCAAGGCTTACAATTTGCTAAGAATTATTAATTAATAATTAATAAAAATCAAGATAACAACAAAATTTCTGTAATTAAATACTGATTATATACAAGCATTTTTATTTTTAGCTACTTTCATCTTTTGGCTTTAAAACTTTGCTATATACAAAGGAGTGTTGAAAAATTCTGATTATATCACTTTCCAAAATTAAAAATGAAGCCAAACAGGCTGCTGATATTGAAGTGGGTTAGGCTAAACTTTTCAGTAACCCTGTCATAACTACAACATTAAGTTTTACTCCAGTTTTTACAAAATACATTAAAAATATGTAATTATTTTATTTTCCTTTTTGTCAAAATTTTCACTTTCTATTCAAGATTTTCATTTCTTATATCTCTCTCTCTCTCTCTCTTTTTATATATATATATATATATATATATATATGTAATTGTAATTCTGTGGATACCTGCCCGGTGCAGGGCAAATGTAAATCCACCCAAGTAATTTATGAAGCCCGTATTTCTCCATCTAACAACAAAGACCATTACCGGACTTATATTGGCATGTCCGGGCCCTTTCAAACAGAAACTTTACAACCACAAGTACTTGTTTTTGAACCCTAACCAAAGATTCCAGACGGCACTATCACATAGATTCTGGAAAATGAAGGAGGAAGGGCAGGACCCTATAATCAGCTGGAAATTAATAGGCTCAGCTTGTACCCCTAAAAATTTTCGTGATAGGTGCTGTCTATGTTTATTGGAGAAGATTCTGATTTTGAAGTATCCTCATCAGGACTTACTTTTGAATCTTAGGAAGGAATTCATTAATAAGTGCCGTCATAGGGCGGATTTTAAAATTTAAATTTAAAATTTTTAAATATTAAGTTTTTTCATTTTTAATTTTTCTTTTTATAATTTTTATGTATATGTGTATGTTTGTGTGTGTATGTGCATATTTATATATATATATATATGTGTGTGTATGTATGTATTGTGTGAAAAAATTTTTTAGCTATTTAAATGCTCTTTTTTATAATATTCATTAATTTTTTATAATTTTTTTGTGTGTGTGAATTTTTGTATATGTGTGTATGTGCATGTATGTGTATATACGTATATAAGTGTGTATGGAATTGAATGTATGTATGTGTGTATGTATGTATTCATAATCAAAGAATTGTGTGTATGTATGTATGTGTGTACTTCTATATGTATGTATAATTGTAAATGAAATTTTTTTTTTACCTAGCAATGTCTTTATTTAGTTTAAATCAAATGACCTAATTTTTTTTTTTTTAATTTTATTTTAAATCCTATATCTTTTTATTCCCTTTAAAAATAATTATGCCTTTTTAAGTAAAGGCCTTTTTCTAATACTTCAACGTTTTTGGGAAGTTAGGTTTTTGAATATGTCCAGCGTCTGTAATATATAAAAATTTTTTCTTTCTTTTTCTTTTTTCCCTCCCTTCCTTCCTTTATCTCTCTTATCTCCCACCATTTTTCCATGTTGCTTAACCTTACATCAATTCAACACGGCCGTCCGTTAATTTTTAAGTTACAATTCTCTTTCCTTTTTTTGCGAACCCAGACAATGTCAATTTTTTCTTTTCTTGTTTATTTGATTTTATTTTATCTTTTTCTTTTTCTTTTTTTTTTTTTCTTTTTTAATTTCTTTGCAAATCTATTTAAAAAGGAAAATTAGACTGATTTTTCTCCAGTTTCTGAAAGGATTTTTCTGTTGCTGAGGTGATGTGTTATCCTCCGTGGGGATTTTCTTATCGAAATGATCCTCCAACATCATCAAATTAATCCTTTTTTAATTTATATATATATATATATATATAATGTAATATAAAAATCAAAAATAGTCCTGAAGAAGTCATCATTTAACCCAAAGCTTTAGACACACAAAATTTTTTATTTAGAAAATTAGATCTGCTACAAACAAAACTTTGATAAAGAATTGTTATATTTTAAATTAAGTGTGTACAAAGTATAAATCCAGTAATTTCCATCTTTCATTCAATTAATAAAGCCAAAGAATGAAATAGTTGTGAATTGAGAATAGTGCAATTACAATGCAAAATCTTCTGAAATCTCTCTGAAAAGAAAATGAGTAAATTAGAAGTCAGGTTTGAAACTAATTGATTCAGTTAATGGTTTTGTGCCTTCAGCAGTAAAAAAAAAAAAAAAAAGTGTTGTAGAGGCTATTATTTTTTTTTTATTTATGTGCTTTGTCATTACTGCTTCAAGAGTATCTTTATAAAACTTGTGATCTTAATTAACAGAATCAAAAAGTTTCACTCTCCAATCTTCTAATCCTCATTTAGCATAGTTTATGTATAATCACACTTTCTATTTATAGACACAGACTGACAGCAAAAAAAGATTTTTTAGTGAATACAGCCTACAAAAGGAGGAAGTGATTAATGAAAAAAAACCAGGTAAGTACCAATTATTTATAATTTAATATATTCCATTATTGGAATTAATTCTATAGAACATAAGTTATACTGTGTGCACCTCTGCCAAATTTATAAAAAAAAAATGTGACTTTGTTCATAGTTAAATCATAACTTATGAACAGTCTTGAACATTGAAAAGAATTTTCATGGTTTCATTATCCTGTTTAAAAATGCTAACTTTAAGTGCTAATGCAACTATTGTTTATGACAATAAGTAAAAAACAAAAAAAAAATCCTTTTTAGAAAATTGTTACATAAAATATACAAAAATTACAATTCAAACAATATTAAAGAATACAATATCATGCCTATTTTGACCACACAAATCACAAAAATTGGCATCTGTAATTTACCATTGAACTAAATCATAAACTTCTCTAGTGTGGTCTATTTATCTATATTTCTGAGATGAAGTATTGTAATTATTTACATTGTTTGGACTATTGTTATCTTTATTGCCATATTCATGACGTTTCAACCCTTGTACATTCTGACCTTCTTCAGGTGATTTGAATTTTGAACTGAACCCTTTATTTTGAGAACTGGAGTAGATTGTTCTCATTCCATGAGTCATGTCACTTCTAAATGTTTTAGTTATTTCCATTTAACTCAGCCCAGTTTTCCTGTGTGTTCCTTAAGAACACATGGCCCACTGGATAAAAGCGTTGGTTAGATCCAGTAACCTGACCAAAAGAGTTGTGAGTTCAATACCTGGCTACGAACAAAAAACTTAGCTTAGTTAAATGGAGACAACTAAGACATCCAGGAGTAGCATGACTCATGGCATGAGAACAGTCTACCCAAGTGATTGAAATAAAGGATTCAGTTCAAAATTCTAATCACCTGAAGGTCAGTGTTCAACATTGTGAATATGGCAAGGATGAGGACAACAGCCTGAAGAATGGAAATAATGTAAATAGTATGGTCTAGCTCCATATGTTGTGTAATCTAACCATAAACCAATTTGCTATTGTACTACTACTACTACTACTACTATTATTACTATGACTGGAAATATAAACCCCCATCACAAAAAAAAGCAATCAGAAATAGTTATTTTCATTTTATTTTGTACAAGTTCATTTACGTAGTTTTAATGATGATTGTCTGTTAGGTTTTCAACAGTACAAAAATGAACTTCAGCTTCATTTAGCTTTTAAAACTTATATCAACTTACCTTGAGAACCAATCAAATGTTTATGCTTACATTAATAATAGAAAGCAAAATAGATCCACTCCAGTCCAATGTCTGTAAACATTAGACAAATAGTAATTTATTGAAATTAAAAGCATAAAATAATATAATTACAAAGTATGAGTTGATTTTACATGGTTTCATTTAACATCATTTCAGTTAAATTTAGGTTTGGCAGCAGCATAAAACTGGTGTTAAATAAAACATAGTTATATTAATTTTAAAAAAAACATTTTGATTTCAAATCACTGCACTATAAATGTAACTGTTGTGATGACTAACAACTGATTAACAAATGTAATGGATTCGGAATTGAAATGATGACAAATAAGGAAAATTATCCTCTCTCTGCAAATATTGCATTATTTTTTTCAACTACAGAAGCTGTCTAAATTCTATCTAAAGATTTTGATGTTTATTTTCTATATGTTCCAATAAAAGAAAAAGAAATTTAAATGATAATTTTTTCATCTTGCTTTATGTCTTTAATTGCAGAAGATTACAAAACTATCTTTGCTGGAAACACAGATGATCATTTCCGTATTGGCATAAGTTTATCTCGAAAAAGGTTTAAGCTTTATACCAAGTTCTATTCCTCAGATATCATCATTGCATCTCCTCTTGGATTAAGAACTATTATTGGTCCTGAAACGTAAGTGTAATCTTTTTTTTTTTTTTAAACTTTTCTTTTTCCTCCTCTTCCAAACCAAAAATATTTGATATCAGAAAAACTTGTAACTAAAAAACATGAGATTGCAAAATAGAATATGAGAAAGTGAAATTAAAAAAAACAAAAAAGATAAACATATTTTTAGACCAAGCTGAATCACCAGTATCAACAAATTTTATATTCTAAGTAGCAGTATTCATCTGAAGAATTTGAGATTGTATAGAAGGTAGAATGGGTGTGTCCACTATTAAACCAATAAAAAGTGAGTGTATATATAGTGTGTGGGTGAAGTTTGAAATTTACAAACCATGCCACCTTGTCATAACTGTCTGAATGCATATATACAAATTTTTTTAACTTCACTGACAATAAGTTATTGTTCATATGTAAAGAACATGGTATTATTTTATCAATTGTACTTACAAGACATTAAATTTAGCAGTTTTTCTACTGCTGTTTAAAGATACAAATGAATATTACAAAAGTTCTTTTTCTTCAGATCTCTTGTTAAATGAATTACTGTCAGATGATTTTATTATACAGCAATAAAATTGTTATTAACGAACCAATGTTGCAAAAATTGTCAGACTACACTTATGAGATATTATGTGAATTTCATCATATATCTTCTTTTTAGAAATATTTACGATAACTTATTTGGTCATGTGGTATTTTATTATATATCTCAAGGGTTATAAATAAATAAATATATATTGGTATAGATATTGATATTTATTCTTTAATCTTAGATATAAAGATTGCAAAGTGTACTAGAAAAGTTATAACTTCAAAAGAAAAAATGATATTGAACAATGTAAATATGGTATTGGAAATTGTAAAAAGAAAGTTGAACAGATCATGGAACAATCAAAAAAGGAAAGTTAAAACTTTGGTAAGATAAACTACTACTCGGTTTTTCTTCCCTGTCTTCCCCATGTCCAAGGGTTGGAAGGAAAGCAAGAAAACAAGAAAAAATGGCTTCAAAGATTTCCTCAAAAGATTTAAGAAAAATAAAAAGGTATTCAGCAAGAAAATTACCTTGATCAGCAAGAAAATATTGAAAAAAGCTGGAATTGCAAATGTAAGCTGAAAAAATTCAGAATATTAAGAAGATTGGTTGCTTTCATTTCTTCAGCCAAACTACCACCCTTAAGAGAAAAGGAATAGAGAAAGTTGTTTTTCAAAAATTAATTAAAGTATTAAGAGATAGGAAAATTTAATTAGCAGTTCAGCACACTTATCTGTTTTTATATAATATCTAATCTCTTATGTGAATGTGATTTCTAGGCAATCTCTTCATTGTTGAAAAAAGACTTGTATTAACAGATATGGTTCTATTGATGAATATAAAGAATATCATGAACTGAACATGTGAACAATAAAGAAGTTTTAAATAAAAGAACTGCTACAATGAAGCTTTTACTTACAATCAGAAAGTGCCAGTTGAAATTTCTGGGTTCCATAACTAGTAAAGTGGCCTGGAGAATCTAATCCTCACTGGATATATTGAAAGAAATGGCAACTAATGTACTTAATAAGTTTATGTACCACATCTGGTCGGGTGCCCCTTCTATTCTCCTCAGGGTTCTTGACAAAATACAGCGAAGAATCTGTAATGTGATTGATACCGACTTGGCTGACTGCCTGCAGTATCTCTCACACTGGCGTGACGTGGCTTCCCTGTGCCTCTTCTATAAATACTTTCATGGCTTCTGCTCTGACAAACTTAAATCACTGGTGCCCCCCAGATGTGAATTTGCATGAGATACTAGATTGGCAACTAGGTCCCACCCTTTTACAGTGAAACCGATGAAATGTAACTGCAATTTCTACTCCAACAGCTTCTTTCCTCACACTTCCCGCCTGTGGAATTCCCTACCGCATGCTTGCTTCCCCGACAGCTACAACCTCCAGGAGTTTAAATGTAAGGTCAATAGACATCTCCTAACACACTAACTCACACCCACTCTCTCCAACTCTCTCCCTATGTACATCCTAAGTCGTCTATCACCCTCCTTCTGACATTTCCTATACCCAATCTCTCTATGTAACCCCCTGCGCTATAGTGGCAGTGGAATGCTTTGCTTAGGGTGATACGATTTTTAAAAAAAAAAATGTAAATGGATGGCAGTACAAAATTTGAATGTAATAAGATCCCAAGTAGGCATATATGCTGACAAAACTAGTTTACTCTCGCATCGATCAAAAATCTGCTGAGGCTGACAAAGCAAACCTCGCTGCCAAGCTTGAAAATGACCTCCGATCCGTGGCGGACTGGGGTAAGAAACAGCTTGTAAATTTTAATGTTTCAAAATGAAGCTGCTATCTATTAACCATCACAGACAATCGCTCCTAACCCCCATTAGCATGGATCAGGCTAATCTCCCTGAAAGCAAAACACTGCACCTCCTTGGCTTAACTCTGACAACAGAACTCAAGTGGAATGAATATATAGAATCCATAGCTAAATCCACTGCTAAGAAAGTCGGTTTTCTGTGTAGGGCCAGGAAGTTTTTTTTCTGCTTGAAACAATCCTGCACGTATATAAATCTACCATCCACCCGTGCATTGAATACTGCTGCCATATCTAGTTGGGTACTCCTGCTATCCACCTGGGTGTCCTTGACAAAATCCAATGGAGAATCTGTAATGTGATAGATCCCAACTTGGCAGCTCGGATACAGACACTTTTTCACCAATACAATGTGGCTTCTCTGTGTCTCTTCTACAAATACTTTAACAGCTTCTGTTCCGATGAACTTAGCTCACTGGTGCTACTATATATAAATTTACTCAAGCCACAAGATTAGCAACTAGAACCCACTCTTTTACTGTGAAACCAATAAATTGTAAACTCAGATTCTACTCCAGCAGCTTCTTTTCTCGCACTTCCCGCCTGTGGAATTCCCTTCCATTTACTTGTTTTCCCAACAGCTATAATCTCCAAGAATTTAAATGTAAAGTCTATAGTCATCTCCTATCTCAATAACCTGCATCCTCTCTCTCATGATCCTTTCTCCGTTCACTCGGCTCTTATCAGTATTCTTCTCCTCCTCTTATCCACTTCCTGACACCCCCTATAACCTGTCACTCTTTTTCATAGCTTTCCTCCTATGTAACCCCCTGCACAACAGTGGCAGTAAAATGCCTTGCTTGGGGCGATATGATTATTAAAAAAAAAAAAAATTACTTATTGCACCAAAAGACAGAATGTTGTAGAGATCACCTACCTCCTCAAGGGACAGGACAAATATGAGATGTTTGGTTAACACAATATTTTTGGATTTGGTTATAAATAAAATTTTATGTTGCATTTAGTTTGCATAATAAAACATAGCTTGTTTTTATAGATAAGGAGCTATCAGTATTTTTAATATGGATGCATAAGCTGAAAATTGAACAATATACTGCTCATTTAAATATTTAAAATATTTTAATATGTTAAAGATTTTATGTTGGTTGTTTTAATACCAATTTTATTGTGAAAACCTTGACTTGCATAATAAAGTCTGATACAGTGTATATACTGGTCTGGTTTGACCCATTAAGATGGAATATGTGGGTATTGTAATAGTTATCAGTGTAGAAAATAGAATTGGCAAACAAACTTCAATTTCTAGCCAAGACTGTTGTTTAAAATGGTAGGAATCCATAGCCTCACCCTCTAACTATGGGTAAAATAGTAAGTTACCGTGGCCTCTAACTATGGGTAAAATAGTAAGTTACCGTGGCCTCTAACTATGGGTAAAATAGTAAGTTACCGTGGCCTCTAACTATGGGTAAAATAGTAAGTTACCGTGGCCTCTAACTATGGGTAAAATAGTAAGTTACCGTGGCCTCTAACTATGGGTAAAATAGTAAGTTACCGTGGCCTCTAACTATGGGTAAAATAGTAAGTTACCGTGGCCTCTAACTATGGGTAAAATAGTAAGTTACCGTGGCCTCTAACTATGGGTAAAATAGTAAGTTACCGTGGCCTCTAACTATGGGTAAAATAGTAAGTTACCGTGGCCTCTAACTATGGGTAAAATAGTAAGTTACCGTGGCCTCTAACTATGGGTAAAATAGTAAGTTACCGTGGCCTCTAACTATGGGTAAAATAGTAAGTTACCGTGGCCTCTTTACCCTTCAGGGAAGCAATCTGTCTGGAACAATGCTTCTCAAACGGTGCAGCAGAAGAGGAAATCAGGTGAGGCAGAATGATTGAAAGACAATCAAAGATCTAGAAATAATTTTAAAAATTCATATGCCAAAAACAGATATGATTTAAAAATTTAAAATATTATTATGGCTTACTTGTAGTTGCATGCACGAGTCCCAGTATAAATAGTTATAAATAATTATTGAACAATTTTATCATAGGAATATTTTTGCATTATAAGAACTATTAAGAATATAGTAACTAGGCACTGCAAATTGGAGGAGAGAGTTATCAATGATAATGTTCTGACTTCGAATCCGCATTTAACTCCCTTTAATATTCTCTCTGGATCTTCTTTGCCATCGGGCTGCTTGCACCTTTTCACCAGGACTTCCCTCACAGAGAAAAAACTTCTTAGAACCATTTTTCTTGGACAACATTTACTTTAAAACCTTCATTAAAGCAGGGAGAAACTATACTTTTTCTGAAAACAATCATGGCAATTTACAATTTACAGCTATTAAAGAAAAGGAAATTATGGAGATCTATAATCATGTATATCTTGGAAAAAAAGAATAGAAAAGTAAACCCATGTACCCATTCACCTTAATGTGTTTAATGTTTTTAGTATTTGCTACTTTGGAGTTTTCATTTTTCAGATAGTTATCTAGATAAACCTTTCTTTACTTAATTTAAATATTATTTAATTTTATTCTTTTTATTCTAGAGATAACAAGAAAGATTATGATTTTCTATCATCCATAGAAATATTGATACTTGACCAAACTGACATTTTCCTCATGCAAAACTGGGACCATTTAATGGTAAGTTGTTCTTTTTAAGTAGTTAATGTTTGTACTAAAAGTTGATTGTTAATTTTTTATGTCATAATTTTGATGTTACTGATTAATGACACAATACTTAAATATCAAGAACATAAGTCAAAGCAGTAAATATTGTAAAAAACCTAAACATACGAAGTGAATTTATACATTTTCTTTGTTCTTGAGAATTGACAACAAAAATAAGCACTATTATTTATTTACACTATTTATATTGTTTATTAGAAAGATTGGCAAAAACATCATATAATTGCCAATTGATTCAAATTTTATAAAATAGTGAATAATAACAATTTCCTTATAGTTGGTGCACATATTTTACTAATTTAGTAAATGTTTATAAATTTAGGATTTAAAAATAGTTTTCTTATTTATTTCTTTATGATAAATATTTCATTGTATTAATTTTAATACAATATATATAATTTTTAAATATAAAATTATTCTTATAAATAATCTAATGTTTAATGTTTTTGTTGTAAATTTGCAAGAACAAAATAAAATGTATAAATTCACTTTCATTATGCTACGGTCTTATTCTAATCATCACTTTTAAAAACCTTGCAGAGGAAAGAACATAGTTAAAATAATAGTGGTGTCAAAGTAAAAACTGTCCTTTTACAAACCATTTTTTGGCAAGAAATTTATGAGTTTGTTCAGTTAATCAGTGATCCAACCTTCACTTTCAATTTATCAACAAATCCTATAGCAATGAGGATGTTTTAAATAAATATTGAAAACTACCAGATGCACAAAAGAAAAAGCTGAAGAACTCACTTACTAAAAATAGTTAAAACCAAGTCTTTATCTTAACTACCCTCTATCATAAAACAATGGCCTCTGATTCATTGGAAAAGGAATGTTTTTTGTAGTTAAACTCTAGTAAGCATCTGATTATATAACATCACCACAAAATAATCAGGTATTGGTTCTTAAAGATTTTAGATATAGATTGAGACTTTACTGAAATGTATAGTATCTCAGTTTCTTCATGATGCTCAAGTTTCAGTCTTTATTTCTCTTGCCGAGTTCTGGCTTGAAGTGAATACAAAATGCATTAATTTGAGGGGAAACAAAAAATACCATGACAGCAGTGTTCAGTATAGCTATATTTGGCCAGCAAGAAGTACTATAATAGAACATTGGCTACTCACTAATTCATGATCAGTAGTCAGTGTTCTTCTATACAAGATCAACAACTCAGCACCAAACATATTTAATTGAAGAAAATTAGAAAATGTACTAAAATGAGGACAGGGAGGAAAGATCAAGGAAAATCTTAAAAAGCTTATCTGACATGAACTGTTTCTCTTCAAACCATACATAGAAATTCTTGATATAATATCTGTATTAAAAAATCCTAAAAAAGGATATTTGCATTTTCAATTACTTTTTTATTCTGTTTCAGTATGTAATGGATCATTTACATTTACAACCAAAAGAATCTCATGATTGTGATTTTTCAAGAATTCGACTTTGGTCTCTAAATGGATGGTAAGTTTTTAAAATCAAAATTTAATTTTAAATTATGTGCAAAATATTGGTTCATTTTCTTCTGTTAATCTTGGTCTTTTTTTTTCTTTTTTTTTTTTTAAATCTAATCTCTAATAATGTAAAATTTTCATATGTTAATGATTTAATTCTGGTGTTATTTCTATATCTTAAGAATTTGAATTACACTGCATTCCACAATTCCAGATAACTTTTAGCTATCAACTTCTAGCATATTGACAATGTACAAATCAAAAACTCAAACCTGTTTCATTGAATGCATATAGACATGATCAGTGGTGATTTCTCATGTATTTAAAGTGCTGAATCTTAACTGTTACATTAATTTTCTTAAAAAAGGCTTATGACCACATCTTGTTAAAACATTACTTAACTTCAGTGATCATATAGAAACCAATGTCAAACTTGGTCAGTACCTAGATGGGTGATCACTTGGGAATACCAGGTGCTGTAAGCTTGGATGTATAGGTAGTGTAATGGATAATGCTTCAGAATTGTTAATCAGAGAGCCAAGTTCAAATTCCCATTGGGTTTGTTATATTCACTTATATCTCTAAACCATTGTTATCTTAAAAAAAAGAATAATTCTCACAATCGAAAAATATTTTCTGACTTTAAGTAACTTGCAAAGGGTTGATAAGGCATAGAAAATGAATCAATCAATAATTCTCTTAAAAGTACTATTCATCACTCTTGTTATTGTGACTTTATTGAAATCATGTCTATTTTTGTTTTATTGACAGTTTTGTTATGCCAGCTGTGATATATGGATTAAGCAGCATTCTTTATTAGCAATAAGAGAAGTTATAGAATTATTAAAAAAAAAAACTATTCATAACTTTTAATCAGGTTATATTTTGACGAATTTGTGACTCATATAAGTACTCGCACAATATCATGTTATTAGGTTGTTACAAAAATAACTGAATTTCAGAAACATAGTTTGATTGCAGTAAAGCTCTGCATTAATGCTCTTTGCAGACCACCAGACAGTCACCATAATCATTTGCTGATGCAATTTTGGCTTTAGGAAATGTTTGGGGAACTCATCATGATCAAGCCACTGATCTGATGATTTACTTTTCATCACATATGACTCTTCAGTCAGGAAAGGGATCATTAGTATTATACAGAGCATTGAGCACACTTCAAAACACCTAAGTTTTTGATTTTCATTGGGATCATGAGGAACCCATTTATCAAGCTTGTTCACCTTGCCAATACTCTGTAAATGGTGTGAGACTGTTGCAGTGCTGACACCAAGCATCTATGAAATTTCTCTGACACTTTGACATGGGTTTTGCTCAACAACTGCTTGCAATTGTTCATCGTCAAGGCTGCATGACTGTCCTCTACCTTCATCTTCAAGGCTCTCATCACCAGTACAGAATTTTTGGAGCCACCTTTGTACTGTCTGATTTCCTTCATGCTCTGTTGATATTGGCAGAAACTTGGGAGGCACTGTGCCCAAAGTTTGAACTCATGCAAGAAAAGTAAATGATGATCATGTTTTGTCATGTTCATAATTAAGGGCTTTCATGCATCAAGAATATTTCTATCTGAAAAGAAGTTAAGAATTATTAAAGAACACACATTATTATGTATACCAAAATTCACCTAATATATACTGTGAATGTTATGTTAAAATAACTTTTCAAAATACAACACTTCAAGGGGCCATTATTTTTGTAACAACCTAATGCTTTAATGACAAGTTTTTCATAGTGTAATGGTGGTTATGTTTCTTACCAATTAGTGGTAATATTTTTATACCCAAATTTAATGTGTTTGTTTTAGGCAGTCATTGGTAATCAATTAGCTTTATGAAGATGCTTTTATGACAAAGTTCAATAATTATTTAAAATTGCATGTTTCTTCCTTTTCTTTCCAGGTCAAAGTATTATCGACAGACAATAATCCTGAGCAGCTTACCCAGCCCTCCTATTAGTTTGCTCTTCAACAAATATTGTTTCAGTATCCTTTTATCACTTGAAAATGTTTTAATAATAAACAGCTTATTCACTCTAATACCAAAATGTTATTTAGACACTATTACTGCAAGCTATCAATAGTGTGTTTAAACTTAGTTTAGCTTATTGCTTTGCCAAAATATGTATTGTTTTCCATGTTTTCAATTTGGTCATAGTAGACTTGTTCAAAAATTTTGTTTTCCTTGATAAAAAAAGTCATCTTTGGCACAGATTTGTTGAGATAATGGTTAGCCATTTAGACTTGCAAACTGTTACAGGTTGAGTATCCTTTATTTGAAATTCCCAAACCTGAAAACTTCCAAAATCTGAAAGTTTTTCAGAAGCTGACATGACTTGCCACAAAATATAGGTAGTGAAAAGAACAAAAGAAAGCATTTATCCTTATCAATATCACAGAAAATCAAACTGTTGAAAAAACTAGACTGGAGTGTAAGCATGAAGTGTCTGACTGAGGAGTTTGGCATTGG
The DNA here is from genome assembly GCA_037127315.1 of Ascarosepion bandense. Lineage (NCBI taxonomy): Eukaryota > Metazoa > Mollusca > Cephalopoda > Sepiida > Sepiidae > Ascarosepion > Ascarosepion bandense. Next base: position 1,342,135 of record JBBBDQ010001827.1, on the reverse strand, counting down.
ACAACCACCATATACAACCTAAGAAAACAGGAGAGATTGTCAAAGCTTTATGCTTAAGTGATGAACAAAAATTAATGAAAACTAGAAAAACATTGCTCAGAGGAAAAAAAAATGATCTTGCTCATGTATTGAGAGAGTATAAGCTGCTTATATAAAATCTCATTAGAGTATATGTATAAACTGTGTTATGAAATGTAAAGGGACATTGTGTTTATGCTTGGGTTCCATTCACAAGCTGCCTAGTTCTATAGATGCTATATACAAATTAAATAGTCCGTATTCCAAAATCTGAAAACCATAGCATTTCTGGTCCTGAGAATTTCGGATAAAGGATACTCAACCTGTACTGAGTTGGAACCCCATGAGTTACCCCCATACATGCCATTCTAAGTTAAGCTACCTTCTGTAAGTTTCATTTTAACATAAAACGTCAAAAGTAAGTATCCTTTCTTATGGAAAAGTTCTTTACCAGTTCGTTTTTTGTCTCCTACTTCAGTTCCTTTTTTTTTTTTTTTCCTTAACTGGGTTCATATTATGCTGGCAAACTTCAAGTATATCCTGCCTCTACTTCAGGTTCAATTTGCCAAGTTGCATTGCAATTACCATTAGTAAGTAATTTATTACATTCTTCTGTACTTAGTCATATTATTCATTCATAATGCCACTTTGATATTAACATCATAATAATTGAAGTAAAAGAAATTTTTAAGTGTATAAAATTTTCAAAATAACAAAAGATTAAATAAAATTCAGTAACATAAATTTATTTAAGAATGTATCTAAAATGAATCCTCCTAAGTTAAAAAGTTTTTATGCCTAACCAAAATATATTATTAATGTGCACATTGCCCTGAGCTCCATTCCTTGGATCATTCTGTTCCCTATTTTCATCAATGATTTGCCTGTTATCAGTTCCTGGCTTGATGTTCATTTTTATGACACAACTTTTTACTATTGTCTTAACATTAAGTCTGATGGGTTGAATAAAACCAAATTGGCAATTGATCTCTAAAATGATCTTCAATCTGTTATTTAGGCAAGAAGTGGCTTAATTTTAATGCCTGTAAAATTAAACTGCTCTTTGTTAAATTTTTTTTAAGAACCTTTTTTGCCTTCCATCAGCATGACTGATGCTAAACTCTAGGAGAGCAGTGCACTGCACCTTCTTGATCTCATATTTTCCACTGACATGAAGTGGAATGATTATATTGAATCAATTGCTAAAGCTGCTGCTAGGAATTTCAGTTCACTATATTGTGCATGACAATTTTTCTTATCAGAATCCATTTTGAACATTTATAAGTCTACTGTCCACCTGTTGAAGTGGTCTGTCAGGGATTCACCAGGCAAAGGGATGTCCATGGGCTTATATTGAGCTCTGTGGCAGAATCAATAACAAAAAAAAGGTACAATAGACTAATCCAACAACAATAGAATATTAGTTCCTATTAGCTGTTTGTTGAGTTCAATTCCTATTCTGGGCAGTACATAAGTATATTGGACAATAACAGTGACTGGCTTCTGGGGAAAAAAAATCAGTTGTATTCATTTTTCTTGATAGTCCTCACTGGCTAACACACAATAACATTGTCCATGTGTTGAATATTACTACCACATCTGATATGGTACTTTTGTTTTATATTTAAAGGTTCTTGACAAAATCCAAACAAGAATCTGCAACATTATCAGTCCTGGACTGGTATTTCATCTTTAGTCACTTCCCACCATTGTAATATAGTTTCCCTTTGCCTTTTTTATAAATATTTTTGTTGTAATTATTCTGATGAGCTTTCCTTATTGGTACCTCAACTTCACAAATTTAAGTGCGATACTAGATTGGTAGCTAGATCTAATTTCACTGTTGAAATTGCTAGTTGTAACCATAAGTTTTTTTTTTTTTTGTTTTTTTTTAATCATATCACCCCAAGCAAGGCGGTAACGCCACTGATGTGCAGGGGGCTACGTAAGAGTGAAAAGATTGGAAAAGAGAAAGCTGGAAACCACATCCTAAACAGGAAACAAGGGATGAGCCTTTTCACCCGTTCAATAGATGTGGGTGGAGTGTGAAAAAGTTCTAATCTAATAGGTTGTTTTCCCATAATCCTCACTTGTAGTATTATTTTAGCTTCCTGCTTTTCTGTCAACTACAATCTTCAAAAATGTTAAATGCAAAGTCATTTGTCATCATCTCTTTTTGAATCCCATTTTATTGTCCTCTATTGCATCAGAATGACCTTTATTGCCTTGATAGGGGTGAAATGAATTTTTAAAAAATCACATTCTTGAGTTTCTGTGAAAAGTACAAAAATACAACTATAGTTTGTTCATTTAAAAATTTGTTGACTATTGCGATTTTTCATTTTATATAAAACAACTTCTATGAGCCTTTGTTTTGTTCTGATTTAGCAAAATAAAAAACTACTTCATTACGGTTTTCACATTCATTATCACATAAATTATAACCTATAACTTTAATCTTTTTGGGAAAATATGAATGTAAAGTAAAACATGAATTGATATTGCCAAAATATTCCAAACCTTTTTTGTTAACATTTTTCAAATACATTCCATTTGTTTTTTAATTTCAGGTTTTTCACAAAGTAGAATCTATAAGTTATGCCAAATTGGCTGATGTCCGATTTAATATGTTCATCAAAAAGGTAAGCTTTTTTGGTGGGTGAGGGCGGCTGCTTAACAACTGTAATTATGTTTAAGATAATATACTACTTTAATAATTAGTTTTTAGACATATTTTATTTAGATTAACACTGAATTGTTTCTGGGAATTGTTTCAATTCTCTCTCAGCATTGATGTTGTAGGCACTGCTTCCAGTTAGATTAAAAGCAGGGGCAACAATATTTTGCACATGTAAATGGTTATAGAGCTTGAAGGCAATTTCAACAACACGCCACTTTTTTGTTTGTAACTGAATAAAAATAGAGAAAATACACTAGTGTGTGCATTTTAAAGAAAGAAAGTATTGAAAGTCAGCAACTGTGTGGGTGATATACCTGTATGTAAGTTCAGTTATGCAGGAAAAAGATATATCCATGCCCAGGAGAAGGTCCCAGTGGGTGTTGGCACTACAGTATGCTGGATAGAGATGAAGACAAGAGGAAGTGTCCTGTTTTTATAGTGGTTTGACAGTGCCACCTAACAACTTCTTGGTAAAACTGGCAAAGTTATGTGCGGATAAACCCACAATGCTTACTTGTAGCATTGCATTATATTCAGAGTTTTAGTCATTATCGCTCTTACTTGTCCATCTCAATCCTGCATATTCTTCAGATTGAGATGAGAGCAGACTTACTCTCTTTTCACCATGACTTACTGTTCCGGAAAGATTTAGATGGTAGGACAAGATGTAGAAAGGTATAAATGTGAACTAATCAACAATTCAAATACATTTTATTTAATTTTCTTGCTGGACAATTTTCTACTGCCAAGTGTTTTGTCTTGTAATGTTAGAAGTTGCTGAAAATCCATGTTTTCTTTAAAACTAGTTCTGCACATTTTGGATGGATGGTCGAGTGGTAGAATTATAGTATTAAATTTGGATTGTATCAAGTTTCTGTGCTATTGTTATAGAAGGTAGGTAATGTGAGAGTTCAATGCTTATCAATATCAACTCTAAATTTTATAATTTTTTTCAATCATAACTCCTTAGAACTTTTGATAGAGATATCTTTCCACAATAGTATCTATAAAGGTATTTGTAAGACACACACACACACTAATCTTTTTTATTAGTACTGGTATGATAAAATATTGACTATCTATTGGCATATATATATATATATATATATATATATATATATATATATATATGCCAAAGGGTATTCAATATTTTATTGTGCTAGTGGTAATGAAAGCATAAAAAGGTATTATCCTTTGCCCTTTCACGATAACATATATTTAGACAAGAGTGTGGATAATTTTTTTTTTTTTTTTTTTCCTCCATAAATAGCAATGCTGGTTTTAAATTTTTTTGCAAAATCATTCTAGTGTCTTTCTACAAAAAAGTATTTGCTAGAATTTTAATCAACTATTTTGCCAACAAGTAGGAAAAATATCAAATACATGATATCAATGGATTTTCACTTTGAATTGCTTATTTTGAACTAAGGTCTAAAAGGCAGATTTTCTCTTACTTTCATTTTATTTCAATTTGAGGCTTTCCACTAGCATAACAGTAAAAGTGATACTGTACAATTAATCTGATTTTCAATATGAATATTAGTCCAATATTAGTGACAAGTATGCATGCAGTGTTTGGAAAAACTACAACACCACTTCGGTCCCAACTGTAGGGCTCGTATTATATTTTCAGATTCTACAAAGATAATTTAGATCTAATGCACTTGCAAAAGGTATGTTCTAAAAAGAAACTCTTGACCTTATAGATATACGACTGAGTAGAGAAAAATATATTCAGCTCAGTTTAAGGCAAAGTTAAAAACAATTGTGAATTACAAGATAAAGTCAGTGTTAAAGCTGATGAACTGATTCCATGAAAGAATAAGAGAATTATTTAAATATTCTTTGTGAATGCTTCTTAATGCATGAGGTACAAAGATAACACTGGAAGATTTATGACTACAGATGTATTGTTTTCTTTTTATTAATAGGTTAAGTCTTTGTAATGTTTTTTTTTTATTTATTTTATTTTCAGATCCTCCCTAAATTCAAAGACAATGCTGCAATGCGTAGTACTATGGTGTTCATTCCATCATATTTTGACTTTGTTCGAATTAGAAATTATTTCAATAAAAAAGAAATCAAATTTCTGCAGATCAATGAGTAAGTAAAATGAAATTGTTTTGATATAAACTAAAAGAATTTTGTAGGATTATAAATCCACTTGGGCTCAATATTACCATAATCAGATAGGGTATACATGGATACATTAATAAGTCTGTATCTTACAGATGAAAGAAAGGATTTTTTTTGTGTACAATAGATATTTATTTTTCTAGATCCTTCATTGTCAATGCCCATAATTCAAAAATGAATATGGCTTTCTCTTTTCCAATCTTCTCACTTTGTTTTTTTTTGTTTTTTTTTGTTTTTTTGTTTTTTCAATTGGAGTAGATAGATCTATCTATCGCCCAGTTTACACTCCACCCACATTTATTGAACAGGTTAAGAGGCTCATCCCTTATTCCCTGGTTAGGATGTGGTTTCTGGCTTTCTCTTTTCCTATCTTCTCACTATTACATAGCCCCCTGCACATCAGTGGTGTTACCGCCTTGCTCGGGGTGATACGATTAAAAAAAAAAAAAAAGATTGATTATACAGTAATTTTAGCTCAAATTTCAGCTAGTAACTCTGATTTACCTTCACTTTTTTTTTCTTTTTTTTCTCTTATTACATCTCTATCTCATTGGTGTTATATTGATAAAAAAAAGTTCCCCAAAAAGTCAAATTTATTTCAAATAAATTTGAATAAAATATACTATTCACAGATTTTCTTCTATTTGCATCATGAAATGAAACATTTTTAATATTCTTACCTTGGAATGACACTGTTTTGTTATATGATGTGCTTATTTACATTATTCGAACTATTGGCCTCATCTTTATTGCCACATTCACAACATTTCGGTTGTTCTACACTCCACCTGTCTGTGATTAGAATTTTGAACTGAACCCATTATTTCAATCACTGGGGTAGATTGTTTTGTTCCATGAGTCATGTCACTTCTGTCTTATGTCTTATTTCGATTTAACTCTTTGAGTCAAGTCACTGGATCCAACCAAGGCTTTTATCCACTGAAGACACAATGCCCAGTGGATGGAAGTGTTGGTTGGATCCAGTAAGTTGTGAATTCAATACCTGACTACAGCAGTGATGAACAAAAACTTAGAAAGTTAAGTTAAACGGAGATAACAAAGACATTCAGAAGTGGCATGATTCATGGAATGAGAAAAATTTACCCCAGTGATCAAAATAAATGGTTCAGTTCAAAATTCCAATCACCTGAAGAAGGTCAATGTATACAACGGCCAAAACATTGTGAATATGGTAATAAAGATAAGGGCAACTGTCAGAACAATATAAATAATTACAATAACTCATCTCAGAAATATAGACGAATATGATGTTCTTGTTAATGCATTTATTTTTGGCTATTCCTTTTCTTTGTTCTAAATTTGAAATGTTTTGAAAAAAAATTTTTTTCTGTTTTGCTTGGTGCAAAAACTTTTTTTTTCTTCAGATATTCAGATGAGGATGAAGTTGCTAGGACAAGAAGCCAATTCTTTCTGGGCAAGACTCAATTCCTTCTCTACACAGAACGGCGTCATTTCTACTTCAGGTAAGTATTTTGATTTTTCAAAAGGAATTCTTATATCTTATAACTTTATCTTTTTATGTTTATTATTAGAGTTTTTTTATTGAGCATTAAAAAAGGTTTAATTTTTTTCTTGGTTGTGTTGGTTGTGTGTATATATATATATATATAAACTAAAAGCATTTGAATATTCACTGGATGCATCTCATGGTGAGTTCAATAGAAATTTAAATGATGATTTAAAGGCATTTCTATTTGAGATAACAACATTTAGATATCAACACCGAATTATTTAGAAGCAGGATAATATGACTTTGATTTTTCTATGATAAAGATTTTTTTTATGGATAAGAGAAGGATGAAAACACTGGTGTGAAGAGAGCTGCATGAGAGTAGAGTAGTAAGGGAGAAGAACAAAAAGATTGCATTTAAATTCTTGGAGATTGTAACTGTCAGGGAAGCAAGTATATGGAAAGGAATTCCACAGGTGGGAAGTATGAGAAAAGAAGCTGATAGAGTAGAAGTTGCAGTTACATTTTATTGATTTTACTGTAAAAGGGTGGGACGTAGTTGCTAGTTTAGTAGCTCAAGTAAGTTCATGCAGAGGGGGCATGAGGAAGCTAAGCTCATCAAAGCAGAAGCCATGAAAGTATTAGTAGAAGAGACAGTGGGAAGCCACATTACATCAGTGTGAAAGTGACTGGAGTTGAGCTACCAGGTCGGGATCAATTACATTGTAGATTCTCTGTTGGATTTTGTCAAGAACCCCCAGATGAATAGCAGGGGCACCCAACCAGATGTGACAGCAGTATTCAATGCACAGGCAAAGGGTAGATTTATATATGTGTAAGATGGGTTCAGACGATAAAAACTTTCTGGTCCTACACAGTGAACCGACCTTCCTAGCAGCACATTTAGCTATAGATTCAATGTAGTCATTCCACTTGAGGTCGGCTGAGAGAGTTAGGCTGATTAGGTGCTTTCAGGGAGACTAGCTTGATCCACACTGATGGTGGATATGAGTGCTTGTCTATGGTGGTTAAAGGATAACAGCTTCGTTTTGAAGCATTAAAATTTACAAGCTATTTCCTAACCCTAGTTCATCACAGATTGTGTGTGTGTGTGAGAGAGAGAGAGCATCAGTTGGACTTTATTTTTTTATAGTAATCCCTTTTATTGTGGATGAAATAAATGAAAAATTGTTTCTTGTTAGTCTATTAAGTTACAATTTTATCTTTCTTCAAAAATAAAAAAAAAATGGTGATATCAGTTAATGAGGATTTTATTAAATCTTATTTTTAATAGCATCAAATGAGTTCAAACAAGTATGAACATATTCCAACATACAAAAGGAAGTAGATTTTGCTTAAACATTTGTGTGTGTTTGTGTGTGTGTTTTTTCCCAATCCACGGATAGACTATAAAGTAGCATAGCAAATTTTAGAGTTTTTTTTGCTGTGAATGACACATTGATTTGGAAATTCTTGCAAAAACCAAATAGTCAAATTTTAATTAAACTTTCAGGACTTATTTACAAATGAACTAAATTATTTTAGAACTTTTATTTTTTATATGTGTTACAACCCACTTATGAAACCTTGGGAAATTAAATGAAATAATTTTTAGTTACCATATTAGTTAAAAACAGAACTCCTTGGAGAATTTAATTTTTTTTTTTTTTGAAAAACATACCCCAATCCTTACTGAAATACTAAAATAAAAAATGGAATAAAACTAAGGCTTTTAGAAAAGCTTTTAATTGCTTTTATGCATAAGATATATTAAGGTCACAATTGTCTTAAGAAAAACTTTAAAGAAGAGTACTGAACTGTTGTGTTGTGGCAGCAAATGCTGGACAATCTCCTTAAAGATGAAGAAGATCCTCAAAGCAACAGAAATGTCATTTGTCTATATTTCTGAGATGTGGTAGTATTTATGCCATTTACATTATTCAGACTATTGTCCTCATCTTGGTTGCCATTTGTATGACATTTCGGCCATTGTACACTCCAGCCTTCTTCAAGTGCTATGAATTTTGAACTGAACCTTTTATTACAATCACTGGGCTATATCATTCTCATTCCTTGTGCAAAGTCTCTTTTATGGGATGAAGTTGAAATAATAGAGAACGCCACTGGAAACTACATAAACTTAAGGAATCAGCACATATGCTAGGCTACAAAAATCTCCTAAGCCGACCAAGCATATAGATGAACACAATATGGGAACCAGTAATATGGAGTATCAGGGAAAATCATTAATGTTAAAATTTGCAATATGAGCTCTGGTAAAAAATACTAAAGAAAGCCATTCACATCAAAAATTGCAATATGAACATTAGATTTATCAGTCGCAGAAATTCAGTTGTTCTTATAGTCCTTAAAGACACATGGCCCAGTGGATATAGGCATTGGTTAGTTCCAGTGACGGTTGAGAGTTCAATACCAGGCTACAGCAGTGGTGGGTAAATCAGGTTAGAGGGAAATAACTCATGACTACCAAAAGAGGCTTTGCACAAGGAATGAGAATAAAGGGTTCAGAATTCCTAGCTGAAAAAAACGACCAAAACGTCATACAAATGGCAACCAAGATGAGGACAATAGTCTGAATAATGTAAATAGAAATGTGATTCTACAGAAGGATGCTGAAGATACCATGGGCCAAACATTTGGAGGGAATGGGGAACAAAAGAAGGAAACATACTTAACATCAGAAAGAAGCAGCTGTAATTTCTGGAGCACGTAATGAGGAAGGAAGGCTTGAAAAAGTTCATACTCACAGGGCAGAAAGAGGGACAAGAAAGTAGCATGTGATATACTTGAGCAAATAGATAGCAGAACAGGGTTTTTTAGAAATAACAAAGACAAAACTTATTAAGAGCTACAAAGAACAGGAAGATGTGGAGAGTTACAGCTCATAAAAGAAGGTAGATCGCAAATCTGGAGGTGTCTATAACTTTAAATACTTACTTTTGAAATATAATAAAATACTTTTTATTTTTATTTTTAATTTTGTCGAAAGAACCAAACCAGGTTTAAATAGGACCTGTAAAGGGCCTGAGAAAAACTAAATCCATTTTGTATACAACCATATAAACCTCAAAACTGTCATTTGATTGACAGGAGAACCTAAATAAATCACTAGAATGCACCTGTTGCCCTGGCAGTTTATTACATTGAATTCTTATGTAAAGTCGTCCAGTTTGTCATACAAAAATCACTAGCTGACCAAATGCACTTTACTTATCTATTATAAACACATGAAATTCAAGGTTAAATTTGACTTGATTATTTTTTTTAAAATGTGTGTGATATCCTCTCAATAATGAATTAATAAAAATTTTGGAAGTTTTTAATTATCTAACACGCATTAATAAAAGTTTTAGTCATGATTAACAAAATTAGTTTTAAAAATGTAAAAAAAATAAATGGAATACTTTAATTTTATGTTACAGAACTGTTTTAAAAACAAATCTTATGTTTTTATACAGTATTAATATATAGGCAGAAATAAACTAGTATATAATCATCCCCATTACAATATTATTAATTTTCAAGTGATAGTGCTTTTCATTTATTGTTACAAAAAATGAATTGGCTTAAATTTTTCATCTGATTCCAAGTGAAGCATAACTTCATTATAAGTTATTGAAGATATAATTTCTGTATTAAAAAAATATATATCATTGCCTTTAATTTTGAAAATTTAATGCTATGAAATTGTATAGTAAAAGAAAACTTTACAGTGTCTGCATGCTCTGTTAGAAATTCAGGAGAGGTTACAAAAGGAAAACCTTATTTGCTATACTTCTGTAGAGTTTGTTACTGTATGTCAATGTACACATAAATTATATTTTTATCTTATTACCTGTGTATTTTAATTTCAGACCCAGGATTCGTGGAGTCCATCATGTTATATTCTATGAACTTCCCTTGTATTCACACTTCTTCAGTGAAGTCTGCAACATGATGTATGATGCCAAAAGTAAAAAGAGTTCCAAAAATGACATCACAGGTACTGTTTTGTACAGCAAATATGATGCCCAACGCCTTGGTGGTGTTGTAGGCACAGACCGGGCAGCACTCATGATCAACTCTTCCAAGGCTCTTCACATGTTTGTCACAGATTCAGGATAAGAAGTGACAGACAAAAAAAACAAAAAACCTGCTGAAGAATTTTTATCATTTTTGTGATTCATTCAGAACATTAAGCCTTAGCTAAAAAATAAAACAAATTTACAGCAAGTTGATTTTTCTACCAAATAATCAATAGTAATGCATTGTTTTTTTTATATTAACATTAAAGAATATGAAGTAAACAGTGTGTTTAACACTGCATTATCTCTGTAGAGTCTAAGAATGGTAATAGCTGTTTAAAAAAGTTATTTTTATTAATATTGCATAATATCATTGCTTATTTAGTATTGATTCATTCATTTTCTATGGTTTTTCAACACTTTGTTGGTTATTTAAAGCCAGAAAATATTTTTAGATTGTAAGATTTTTTTTTTTTTTGTTACAAGTCTTACTAAACCCATTTTTTTTATACAAGTCTTACTAATTAACCCATAATTTGGAGTAGAAGAGGTAGATTCATACTTTTCCCAAAGAGTATTTGCATATATATATATATATATATATATATATATATATGAATTAGAGAAAATTTTCAAAATTCAAAGGTGTCGGATGTACATTTCAACATAGGATCTCTAATAGAGATTCTACGTCACGTCAGCGACATTGTTTTGTTCCAAATAGCGAAGGCCCTGGGGTAAAGTGTGGAGGGGTTTTAGGTTAACAACGGTCACAAAGTACAACAGGATAGAGCTGTTAGTGGCGGGGTTACAGGGTGTTGAAACGGTATATTTAGGAAAGGGAGGAATAGATTTAAATGTAATATCTAAAAAAATTTTTTATTTAAGTTTATCCATTACAGGAAGTCATGAATTTAAAGTTATTAAATAAATAAATATATACACACACACACACACACACACATAGGGATTTGGTAAAGGAGTTCATATTTTATAAAGATAGACAACTAAAGGAGTTAAATTACTTTTTTAAGGTTAAGATTTTGGGCTGTTTGAAGAGGTGTATTTAGGCGGGAAGGAATGGGTTTCAATATAAGATTTTAAAAATTTTTATTTAATTAAACCTTTTAGGTAGAAGCGAGCTAAATGCCAATTACAGGAAGTTATCAGTTTAAAAATTATTAGAGAAAAAAAATTATATATATATATATATATATATATATATGTGTGTGTGTGTGTGTTAACCAAGGAAAAAGGGTTTAGTAAAAGAATCCATATTTTTTTAAAGGAGGTTGGGATAGGAAGGTCGGGGGCTTAAAATACTTTTTAAGGTTAATGTTAGGGTAAAATTAAGATTAAAACTTAAATTAAATCCTTTTAATTTATATTCTAACATCTAGTCAACGGGGATTTAAATTCTAAATTTAAGTATTCAAAAAATTTGCCTTGTGGCGGCACTTACTGATGAATTCCCTCCTAAGATTCAGTAGCCAGTGTTGGTGGGGGTATTTTAATATTGAAATTTTTTCCAGTAAACATAGCACCTATCATGAAAATATATATATATATATATATATATATATATATATATATATATATATATATAATCAAACCAAATCTTTAACACTCAGTTGAATAGTATTCAAAAAAGAAAGAAAAAAAAATTCTGCTCCCATGAAATTTAATATTTAAAAAAAAACAAAAAAAAAACTAAAATACCTGCTTTACTAACTATAGATACAAAGAATGGAAACTTTTTTTTTCCTCTTTAGTAACAACAGGTAGATGGAAGTCTTTCCTTTCATGATTCCAGCATATACATGCAATAGGGAAATGTCAGTAGCAACATGTTAACTTGAATATACTTACTAGTTAAAAAGTTAATGCAAATTCCCTCCAACCCCTTTAAAAACAAAAAAAATATAGTTTGCTTACAAAAATAAACCTTAAAGATTGTTGAGGATTTTTATAATTTTATCATCAGTTTTAGAAAGACTTCAGATCACTGCTGATGGAGTTGGATTTTGGGAGAGAAGAGGGTCTCCTAGTCCATGGTTGTTTTTCATTCTCAGGGTAAATCTTGATATGGTTAGTAGTTAACTTTTAAAAATAAATATCATTGTTTTCTCAAGTGGTGATTGTCATGTTTACAGATGTCAGTTTTCAATATTATATGTTTACAAACGTTTAAGTATATGCAAGACTTGCATGTCTTGTCTCCAGCCAAACTGTCTTATTAATCAAAAATCTTTTATAATGTTTGTTTTTATTTTGTTCTTAGTAGCAGCAGTTACCTTTCCTTTTTTTCTTCTCTAGAAAGGAAATAGAAAGTTGGACATATACTAGGGACAGTGGGAGGGAACGTTCTTAGAATAAAACTAACTTGTTACAGGTGAAAGGAAAAGGGCTGAGGTTGTATGGCTCTTCTATTCTTGCAGTTTATTTCAGACTTTCCTTCTTTTATCTTTGCAGGATAGAGAAGGTCAGAGATTTTTTTTTTTTTTTTTATTATAATCGTGTCACCCCAAGCAAGGCATTTTACTGCCACTGTTGTGCAGGGGGTTACATAGGAGGAATGTTATGAGAAGGATGTGAATGCTGATAAGAGTGGGGTGGGCGGAGAAAAGAGCATGAGAGAGAGGATTCAAGTTAGTGAGATAGGAGATGACTATTGACTTTACATTTAAATTCTTGGAGATTGTAACTGTCGGGAAAGCAAGCAAGTAAGTGGAAGGGAATTCCACAGGCGGGAAGTGCGAGAAAAGAAACTGCTGGAGTAGAATTTGTGTTTACAATTTATCGGTTTCACAGTAAAAGGGTGGAACCTAGTTGCTAATCTTGTGGGTCGAGGAAATTCATATATAGGGGCACCAGTGAACTAAGTTCATCAGAGCAGAAGCCCTGAAAGTATTTGTAGAAGAGACACAGGGAAGCCACCTTGTATCAGTGAGAAAGTGTATCCTAGCTGCCAAGTCGGGATCGATCACATTACAGATTCACCATTGGATTTTGTTAAGAACACCGAGGTGGATAGCAGGAGCACCTGACCAGATATGGCAGCAGTATTCAATGCATGGGCAGATAGTAGATTTGTATATGTACAGGATTGTTTCGAACGGGAAAAACTTCCTGGCCCTGCACAGAGAACCGACCTTCTTAGCAGCGGATTTAGCTATTGATTCTATATACTTATTCCATTTGAGGTCTGATGTGTGAGTTAACCTGAGGAGGTGCAGTGTTTTACTTTCAGGAAGACTAATCTGATCCATTCTAATGGTGGGGTAGGAGTGATTGTCTGTGATGGTTAATAGATACCAGCTTCGTTTTGGAAGCATTAAAATTTTATTAATATTCTCTGGATAAATATTTTTGCTTGGGTTACCTAATATATTATCAAATACACCCTTTAATGCTTAATGTTATCTAAATCATAAGCATTTTTTCTTTTGTAATACTTTATTTTCAGAAGATCATGAGTTTATATTTGAATTCATCTTTTTACATTTTTTTTTATTATGAGAATGGTATGCGCATCATTAACTTTTCTTTTTTTTTTTACTTTCTAAATGTTTGTAATGACATCTTAAACTAAAATACTTGGTAACAGAAAATCACACACACACACACACATTTTTTTGTCTCACCCTTACCCACCTATTTAGAATTTAGAGAATTACATTTTCCCAGATAAAATATCATGACTGACTTTTTAATAGAATGGCACCATGAAAAAAAAAAACTTTAAATTGAAAAACGGTGAAGCCTATTAAACTTACTATTGACGGCTTATAACACTACTGCCTTACTGTGAAACACTTGATACTAAAAATATCAATACAGTTCACTATGGAAAAAGAGAGCGACAACAAACTAGCATTCCTGGATGTACTAATAGCTCGAACAGAGAGGGGGTTCAAGATATCTGTATACTGCAAGCCAACATTCACTGGACAATACCTCAACTTCAACTCCCACCACCCATACAATGTAAAGAAAGGGATTGTCCGCTGCCTGCAGCATTGAGCAAAAGTCATAAGCAGTGACCCAGAGACATATGAACAGGAAATGGTCAGTATAAGCAGTACCCTACAACGTAACAATTATCCAGGGTACATGACAACTCCAATAAACGTGAAAAGGAGGGTGCATGAGGATAACAACTCTCAGGGTAGATGAACTGAGGCTGTTTTCTATCTGAAGGATTTATCGGAAAAAATACAAAGGACCTGTGGTCTATATAACATCAGGACGACCTTCAGAAATGGTTCTACACTTCGCAGGTACCTCTCCCAAATAAGACCCCTAACAGAGGAGGACATGACTTAGGACTGTGTCTATGCCAATCTATGTGGCTGTGAAAAGAAATATAAAGGAGAAACGGGTCCCCCCGCCTTAAGGTAAAGCTACAAGAACATCACAAGGCTGTAACACAAGGGAAGATAGAAAAATCAGGCATAGCTGACCACATAGGGAGAGAGAAAAGGGATCACTGCCCTTTATAGGATGAAGTTGAAATAATAGTTTCCAGTGGCATTCTCTATCTATGTAAACTTGCTGTTGTCCTCAAGGACACATAGCTATAGTCATTGGTTAATTCCAGTGACTTGACCCAAAGAGTCGTGAGTTCAATACCAGGCTACATCAGTTGTGAACAAATAACTTAGATAGTTAAGTTAAAGGGAGATAACCTGAAGTGGCTTCACATAAGAGAATGATATATCCCAGTGATTGTATTAAAGGGTTCAGTTAAAAAAAGAAGGCCAGAACATACAGTGAAACGTAAAAATGCCAACAAAGATGAGAACAATAGTCTGAATAATGTAAATAGTGGAAACACTTTTTCTTGAAATGGTTGTTAGGAATCAGCTGTGACAATTAGAAAATTAGTGAAATTTGAAATTTCACACTCATGACAATAGAATGATAGCCTGTCTGTTCTCCAAGTTTGATTTTTCTGAGTGTCTGACATTGGATATTTGTGTTAAATCTATAAGTTAGCAAGCTGATCTTTCAATTCATAGTGAGTTTCATTTGTACTTGGTGTCTCACTATCATGATTTTGTGTTAAACAAGGGTAGGGTACTCTTGGTAATTACATGTGTTGGTCTAAAAGCTTTAATGATAAGCATGCAGAGAGCTGTGGGATGAAGAAAAGGTAATTTTGAAAAATTCCAAAATAATATATTCTTTGACCTCATAAAATAACTTTGACAAAAACTTTATATTACTGAGATTGGATTATATTTTTCATAACTTTTTTCTATTTTAATTGATGGAATTTAACTTTTTCATTGAAGTTGCGAGAAAATTTTTTTCTTTTCAAATAAAAATATTTTTTCAATAATTACCTCTTGCTTTTTATTTTACAGCTATTTCCATTGATATAATCTTTGCTTTATTTATTTTATTGAATGATATTTGATATTTTAAGGAAACCTACTATTTTGGTAAGCAGGAGATACCATATATAGTGGGTCATTATCAAATCTTTCATTGGTAATAAATCAGTTTCATAGTTAAAGTTGATTCAGTCAAGTTCTATTTGTAATGAGAGATACATTCATAATTATTTATTTTGACAAAATGACTGTTTCAATAACCATTTTTGTCAAATGGATTCATTTTGTGCTATGGTTGACTTAAAATCTATCATAGATTTAAAAATCTAAGTCAACCATAGCACAAATGAATTCATTAAAAACTCAAATTCATCATAGGATTTGAGTAACTAAACAAAAAAATATAGCAAACGTTCATCTATGCACTGGGAGATCAAGTGGATTTGAACATGATTTCTTGCTTTCTATCTATATTGGATATGTTGATTCTTGACAAGATGTGTGTTGTGGTATAGTTGATATCAACTCAGAACGAGAAATCGGGGAGCCAAGTTTGAATTCCAGTTGAATTTCTTGCATTCACTTATGCACAAATACACTTGGGAAAGATATTAATCCATTTCTTCCCTCCAGTTATGGATTAAATAATAGGACAGACTGGGTTCTATAGCCTTGGTCGACAACCAGTCTACCACAGAAAGCAATGGCAACTTACTGCGAGATAATCTTCTGCCCAGTCAATCATGTCTCTTTTGAGACATGATTGCCCAAAGCAACATATGGCACTTAACTGACTGACTGATTCTTAACATTTTTTAAAGTAAATGTATATTGAAGTTTTATAAATCATTTCACAAATTGTCTTTTTACTTCATGAATATTTGAAACTGCAAGAATAATTCCTAAATTCTAATCCTGTGAATTTTTTTGTTATGACCAAAAGGAGAAATTCTCTCATTCACACACACAAATCATTTTTTGATAGTTAACTAGAAGGCAATGCTTTGTTCAGCAACACCTAAATATATCTTTGCAATATAGTCAGTAACTTTGCAACGTTAGGTCATTTTTCATTTTAATAAATAACGAAAGGCCTTGTATAATTGAAAGAAATTTATTAATCGACAATTTTCAGGCTGATTTCAAAACAAAATAATACTTCTCCATTTTGCTCTTCAACTTGCCATTTGTTGATCACAGAAATCTTTATAAACAAAAAGAAAATCATACAATTAATTTATATGCCAGTCCATACATTTCTTTATAATCAATTATTTTAATCATGTAAATAAATTGCATATACATTATTTGGGTTAGCTCAGGTAGAGTGTGGATGCATATTTTTGGGTCCTTTTTTTTGTAAAACACTTTTGTTTTCCCTAAGTAAACCTGATATACATGGATATTTTATTTGAATTCAGTTCTTTTTTAATATGAAATCTGTATTTTAAAGAGCAAAATGCTAGAATATTGCTTGAACAGAACACAGCAAGTCACCCTGCACACCATTAGAAAGCATGTTTAGCACTTGGAAATATTTAATATTACATTTAGGTTTTATAAGTTACTGTTGATACTAATTAATGATTTTTCTTTAAAATTATAAATATAAATAAATTAGAATATTATCAATAAGGTGTGTGAACATTATATGAACTGTTCTTTTTTTTTATTATTTATTACAATTTTTAAAAAATTATGAAAAAAACTGCACTTTCTAGATTTAACATTTTTTTTTTGCATTTTTTTTGGTTACTTTTGCATAAAACTCAGAAAGCAGGTCAAAAGATCATACAAATAAATTAGTGCCTGCCTTATTAATGTTGAGAAAATTGGCAACAATAAAATTCTTCTCTTTAGATATCCATTTAAATAAAGGAAGCAAATTTTTTTTTTTTTTTTCAAAACTCAAAACGAACAAATCAGAAATTTCTTATTCAAATCTTCCCTTTCATGTAGCACATGACTCTTATCTACTGAATCCCCCACCTCCCATTCTTAATCTTGATTTTGTAGAAATCAAAGGTGACATGGCCATTCTTCCAGGATGTGTGATTTAGCCATTAGCATACTGGAAGTAATTTTGTTTACAAAGCAAACATTTTATCCTGCCACTGCAAGTTACTCGAATGAATTCTAGAACCAACACACTAGAACATAGTCATGGTCATAGCAGGAAATGCTGAGATTAAGTAGTGCAGTAGCAGAGCCTTGAAAAACAATGAAGTGGAAAGAAAAGTAGTGAATAATGCAGTGTGTTAAAGGTTAATGAAATTTTTCAGTTTCTACAAAAATGTTGTAGAGCTCTTGGTGTTCAGATTAAAAGAAAATTATATCCATTCTTGCTACTGAAATAGGAAATAAGAATTTTGTACTATTATTTTGACAAAGGTGGATACTTTGTTTTATTGTATTGATGTATTCTAGTGAAGAAATTTGGCATGAATGAAGATTAAATTTATCTAAAGTCTGAAAGTGGTAATTCTTAACAATGGTAAATATGATGAAAACATTTAAGATAGTGCATAAATAAATCACAACTCTAAATGGAAACAATTTTTAATGACTAATTTTAAACATTACTGCAAAAAATAGGGAATCTAGAATTTTATATGAAATATTGCATTAACTTTTTTTACTTTATTAGTCAGTACTTCAGATAAATGTGGCATGCATAGTTTTGTTTTACAGCATATCAACCTCAGTGGGTTATTTAAAGCCAGCAAGGTTTTTAGGATATGTTTGTATGGTATTTTTACTATAAAAATGTACTTTTATACACTCATAGTGTTTTGATCCCAGTTTGGGGTTTAACTATTTACCCATAGCTGGGATCCTAACAGGTACTACCACCCATAGCTATGCACATCCTTCACCATTTTGTATATAATATCACAGACTCATTAGTGTTGTTATATTTTTTCTTAATACCTGACATTTATCTTATAGCATCATATATCAATTTGTTTTAATTGTGCATGATATATGGATATAACATTTCTAAATTGTAGGCATTTAATCCTGAAAGAATCATAACCATTAAAATATTATATCTTACCGATGGGTAGATAGTCTTTACTTCCAAGTGATTTCCAAAAGTAACAGCTTTTCCTGCTTTCAGTGGACAAGTTAGATTAGAATTCTTGCATAGATTGTCATTGTCCAAAGCAAAAGGTATTGGTGGCAAAGGTTTCATTATTCCCCAAACTTTTATTTTGCCTGCTGTCACTTCTTCGTCTACAAAAAGTATATTATCAAGAAAACATTACTTGAAAAATCGTTCATAATTTTGTGGAAATTATCAATAAAAATAAAAGCTAATTTTTAGGCTGAAGACAGTTTTAAAACAATATTTTATGTAATTTTGTATTCATATACACACACAGGGATAATAAGTGATAATAGCAAGCTTACACTTGAGAAGAATAATTTGTAAAATGTTACTAGCAATTTGAAAATATATTTGAAATTTGGTGACATTGAATGTTATGCAAAACAAAGTGGAAATAAGAAAATTAGCTTTACTTAAAAAATAAAAAGTAGGCTTTTTTATTTTTTTATTTTTTTTTTTAGCAGAAACTCTGGGTGTAGGGACATATAATTTTAAGATTTTCTATATTTAGTGGTAATGGGAGTGGGGTAGAATCAGAGATAAGTCATTTGTAAATACAGACAATATGAACCCCAAAATCCTAATTGCATGGTAACTGTCAGTTTCACACCTCACATATATGTAGTGGTCCCCCAGAGAATTTGCATGGTCAAGCAGTTAATAACTGCAATATTTATTTCTTAAAATTTAATTTTGATAATTATATAAGTAAAAATAATGAAGAATGCATATAAAAATGTTTTGTTTCTTTTGTGTGATATTTCAGAAGCTCAAAATATTTGATAAAATGCAGATATATCTTCAGACATTGTGTATTAATATACTTACTTGTACTTACCTACCTACACAAATTCATTAGAGTTAGTTTTGCATCTTTCAATATACTAATATATGTAATAATGTGTGTGTGTTTTTTGTCTTTGTTTTTTTTTTGTTTTGTTTTTCATGAAAAAACATTTTTTTAAATGATCTTAAATGTTTTGCTGCAAGGTCAATATTCAAATATATTTGCTGCCTCTTGTATTTAACCACATTCAGCCACTTCTATTAATTTTCCAATTACCCAATCATCAAAATGTAGAAATTAAAATAAGTATCTGAAGATTGAAGAGGCATATATTTTGAAAAAAAACTACTGTATTTTCATCAATTAAAAAACTGTGTCATATGAAATGTTAGATTTAATGAAAATATTCATGTATAATAATAACAAAGGATCCATTTTTCTTTTGTGACAGAATAGTTCTTTGGTAGATGACCAATGGAACACTATTGAAATAGCTTAAATTGTTCTTTCCCAGTTTGTCTTAATTAGTCATTATTGATAGCATTCATGGGTCCTTCTTGGAATTCATTTTGAATATTCTCATTTCTGAAATGAAATTTCTAAAAGCTATTTCCTCCTCCTAATGTCAAACTAAAACTTCTCTTTATTTCATTTGCAATGTCTCAAATGAAACTAAAGCCCTATTCACAATAAATTAGGGACATTAGAAATTAGGTGAGTATACTTTTGTTTGTGGTTGTTTTGTCAAGAATGTCCTCATTTTTGTATCTTCATGGGAAAAATACTATATTTGTTTCCTTTTTTTGCATGTTTGCTAGAATAGCCTCTGAGGGATCATAGTTTTACAATCACAAACAAATAATATTAATGACTATAGTATACAGTTGTTTTTTTCAGGATTATAAAAAGTACATTGTTTTCTTAATAAGTTTATTAGCTCTAATTGGGTGGTTACAATGTACCATCATAAGCTTAGTGAACAACAATGACACTTAGCATTTACCCATGTAAGTGACGTCAATGTTGTATGTTGTTGGTATACTTCATTTATTACAAGGTGTGATCAACCAACCTTTTCAAGACACCAAGAAAACAGGAATAGTCCATGTTCACATTCTGGTTATGAGTGCAGAGACATTACTGCTCATCATCAACAGGTATATATAGTGATAATTGTTATGCCAGAGTTAACTTTTTTCTTTTTTTTTAATTGTTTCACCCCCAAGCAAGGTGGTACTGCCACTGATGTGCAGGGGGCTACATAAGAGAGTAAACGTTTAAACAGGAGGAGAGCGAAGAGAGAGACGAACCAGTTACAGGGAGTGTCAGAGGAAGGGCAAGAGAAGGATGGGAATATAGGTGTAATGACAGTTGCAAAGGTAGAGTAAGAAAGGAAAGAACAAGATGCACAATGATATAGAAAGGATGAGGGAAGGACTGGAGTCAAGTGGATAAGAGATAGGAATTGACATTGCATTTAAATTCCTGGAGGTTGTAGCTGTCAGGAAAGCAAGAACACAGAAGTAAGTTCCACAAGCAGAAAGTCCAAGAAAAGAAGCTGCTGGAGTAGAATTGTAGGTTGCATTTGGTAGATTTTACTGTAAAAAGATGGGACCTTGTTACCAGTCTGGTTGCTCAAGTAAATTTTTGTGGAGGGGGCACCAGTGACCTAAATTCATTGGAGAAGAAGCCATGAAAATATTTGTAGAAGAGACAGAGACAGGTGTGAAAGTGTCTGGAGTCGAGCTGTTATGTCTGGACTGATCACATTGCAGATTCTCCTTTGGAGCCTGTATTCTAAACTAGTGATTCTCAAACTTTTTTTTTACCCATGGACCACTTTTACTCTTAATTTTTTTGGTGCACTCCCTTAACCATTTGATGAAAAAAAATGCTTATTTTTGACTAATAGATAAGTTTAGGAATTGTATTATAACAACTAAATTCTGTGGAACATTTATGTACACTAGTAAAGTAACTCATAAACCATTTTAAATATCTGAATAATTTATACATTTTAAAAAAGTGAAGATTTATTTAATGAGATCCCTGTGATTGATGCTACTCAGCAAGATTTTTTTATATTCAACTCAATCAATGTCAATGTTGAATCTTTTACTATAATTAATTAATTTATATTAGTATATTATTTTATTAATATTTAAAATTAATATTATTTATTATTAATATATTAATTTATATAATAAATTATAATCTTTATATAATTTTCCTTCATATATGTAATCCTTCCTTTATATATCCTTCTCAGCTTTCAACTTTTACAATCAAAACATCCAGTACAGTAAAAGGGACGTTACCTTACATCACTTGATCTCATTTTCTGCTAGTTTTAGAGTTGTTTTTTCTATTTTTTAGTATTTTAATATGTTATAGATTACTGTAGAAATTCCAATTCTTAGTTGTAGCAACCGTTCTGAAGTGAAATTGCTCTATGGACGACTAAAATATTACCATGAGCCCCAATTTGCTAATTTTTTGTGTGGAACCTTGGTAATGTTACATGAACCCCCTGTTGAGAACTACTGGTCTAAACCATCAAGATAGAAAGGGTGAAATACAATTTTCAGGAGCTGTGTCCATGTATAATAAAATTCCACAAAGTTTAAAGCTTCATGTACACACACAGATAGCCTCACAAAGTTGTATTTACTTTCTGCTCCATACTGCCAGGATATGACACAAGGTCAACTTAATATGGGGATCCCTCTTCTTTAGTGTAATGAGGGAGGTACTGCTGCAGGCAGCTGTTACCAAGATAGGCTACCATTTTTACTTTCAAAATGTACATTTCGTCTTAATCACCAAAATACCAAATATGTACTGTGACTAATTTTTCATGAAATCTGTACAAATGTTAAACAGAAAGAATATACTATAAATATCTAAAGAAAACATTAAGGTAGATATTTAAAAAATAAAAAAAGAAGTGGAATAGGTTAAAAATTGTGATATATGTTTATGAATTTATGTAGTAATAACACAGGTAAAAAAAAAATATGAAAAAAATAAGTTTATTGAAATATACACTATTAGCAAAAAAGTTGGTTTTGAATGAAATCTAATTATATATATATATATATAATCTTTTATTTATTTTTTAATATTAGCAAAAACAATAAATTGTTTTACCTTCATTTAATGTAAATTTATACATTTAAAATTTATTAAAATCAAATATGTTTAGATACAAGCATACCAGTTTATATCAACCTTTAAAATAGAATTGAATAACTAGAAGAGTGTTGTGACTTAATCAATTTTATTGATGCCATTATTACTATTCACCATATATATATCAGCTCACTCTTTTAGTGCACACACACAGACACACATATATGAAGTGAGATGGTCAACCATGTCTGATACACGACCACTTCACAAACATAGCTGACACCCACCACAATTTACAGAAGGTTGAAAGAATAAAACTGTTTCATTTGTAAAAATAAATGAAAATTTATTTATTGAACAGCATAACACCAAATTAAACGTATGAAATATTCTAAGAAAAAGTGTATTGAGAAGTTTAAAGAAATAAAAGCTTGTCCGTTTTAGTAACATGTGAAATTTAGTTTGGACAGAAATAGGTTAAGTCCATGTTTTTGCTGAGTGCATCAACAAAGTAGTAGTAATGTCTTGTTCCTCTCTTTTTTTTGTGGACAGTGGGTAGGTGAAGAGGAAGTAGGAGAGATAAAGGAAACAGTAGGAGAGAGAATGTGAGAGGGTGTGAATGTAAGTTGCTGGGGTAGCCTGATTATTTTCTTGCTACATTGTGTTCAGCATGAACTGTCTGGTGTTTCCTCGTCCTCACTTGCATCAGCCAAGAAACATGTACAAATAGTCAACTTGAATCACATTGTCAGCTTCCAACACAAACTCATTTTTGAAGAAACATATACACAGGTCATTGAGAGTTCAATTTGTTGTTTTCTGCAAACTGCTCTCCTTTCATTGGTTAAATATTTTCACACTTCTTGGAAATTTTACTTTGATCTTTTTCTCAGCACAGAGGCAATCTTTTATCTATTGGTCAAAAAACAGATTTTTGTACTGGCTTGCAAAGACTGCAAACAGTGAAGAAAAGAAACTTATTTTTATTTCATATTCACCCCACCCCATGCACACACATACAAAGTTCTCATTTCTACCCATTTCTCAAAATCTGGTCAAACTGATTGGTAGGGTAATTAATCCCTTCTTGCTCTACATGATCAAGATCACTTGATACAGATGTAATGAGTTTAGGCCATAACATGATTATCTGTAAAAAAAATATACAGTAGTAGCTGTAGTTGAGGGGTACCTTTTAAAGCCTGTACCCTCAAAAAGAAACTCTTATCACTTTGCAGATCTTGTGTGGTTTTGAATACTAGTAGGAGTGTTTATTCTGAGCTTTTGCAAGTTGAGCACAGCTGGAATTTGAGTGAGCATTTTTCTATTTTTAAAACCTTTTAGCAGGCCACTCCCATTGTTAAACAAGGTGAAGTTGATAGTGGGAGAGTGATGTTTGATATACAGAGCCTCTCTTATAGTGAGATATTTTTAGTAACTTGATTTATATAGAATTTTAGTGTTTTCAACCAGAATATATATATATGGATATTAAACTTACTTGGAGTAAAGTTGACAGAGAAATTTGCATAGGTTCCTTTCTTTATAACACAAGGTAAACTTTGGCAGTCATTTAATGCAACAAAATTGATTTTTGACTTCTTGGAGCCTGAAATGAAACAAAGAATTAAATCAAGTGGCATACTTTTTACTTTTTTATGTGTATATACTTGAAGAAAGTAATTGATATATGTTTGCAGAAATTTTCTTCAATTTTGAGTGCAGAAAATCAATATTTGGTAAATATTGTATTGTCCTTTTGTTGTAGCTAATTTTATGCATGTGAGTATGAAATGTTATCAAACAACCAAAATGTAACTTTCCTACTCTCTAATTGCATCTCTTGTTGAGGGCTTCAACACTTTTGATGAGATTTTTATGCTCTGGATAGATTTGACCTGTAAACGGTTTATGGCAGACTTGTGTAAGACCAAAAGAAAAATAAGACACAGAATGTGAACAACAAAATATTAACAAATGTACTGATAAGACATTTAACAAAAGGTGAAATGAAATTAGGTGCATAGAGTTCAAAGCAATCTTCATTGTTGAGGTATTTACATAATATCATCAGTGGGTGGTAATTAAAAATCTCACCACCTGTGATTATCACTAAGGCACGATAATCCAACATTGTTAATATTTTGCATAGGTTTTCTAATATACTTTGCAAATAATTACTATTATATTTATTATAGCTGTTCACATGAAATGTATATTTCCACTTGTTACATCCTTTATAGGATTTGATTATGTCCCTTTATACAAGGTGGCTCAAAAGTTACTTTACTGTAATACTATAAAATAAAAAAAGTAAAAATTGAAAATAAAACAATAACAAAATTAATAAAAATACATTAATTTAAAAAATTGAAAATAAAATGTATGTGTAAGTTGAAAAAATTAGTTTATAAAATTGTATGACAATAAATTAAGTTTTTGGCTACATGGCATGTGATGGGATGCATGTTGTGTTGCAGTGGATATGGCTTTGAATGAGAAATTGATAGCCGAGTTTGAATTCCAGTTGAATTTGTTGCATTTACAAACTTGCAAATACCCCTGGGAAAGGTATTAATCCATCACTTCTTCCTCCAGCTCTCGGTTAAATAGCAGAACAGATTGGGTTCTATAGCCTTGGTTGGCAACCAGTCTACTGCAGAAAGTAATGGTAATCTACTCCAGGAAAATCTTCTGCTCAGTCAATCATGTCTCTTTCAAGATATGATTGCTTTAGTATGTGTCACATATAGCACTTAACTGACTGACTGCATGTAAAAAAGTGAATGAAAGTTTTGATATATCTCTTTTATAATTATCAAATTTTGGTTTGTTACTGTAACACAGAAGAAACATCATATTCTAGCAAGATTAGTGCAAACTTGGAGTATAAATCAATTTTCAGTCCAATAAGCAACTTAGCAATAATAACCTGGAGTCAGTATTCATGTTTGTCTCAATAATAAAGATCTAATTTTTATATGTTTGTTACAAAAGCTGGAAAGAAAATTATATCAACATTGAAAAAGACAAAAGAAATTAAATGATTTCTAATTGTTGCATGAAATAATGATACTCATTAAATAATAATACCCTTTATTTTATAAAACAAGATATTTATATTACATATTTTTTATAAAGAATTAAATTTTTACTTAATAAAATAAACATATTATATCAGAACTATCATTAGATGATTAATAAAAGGAGATATGGGAAGCCATGATCACTAATATCCTGAAGGGATGTGGCATTAACAAGAAAGTACAAGTGAAGCTAACTTCAAATTTTTAATGTATTTCGAGTTTTCTAATTACAGAGTTATTCCTCTTATTTATTTATTTATTTATTTGCTAATAGTTATAAATTTTCTGAACAGGAAGTGAATTGACATTAAGATAGGGGGCCATCAGGCTTCTTTATAAAATCCTCCCTGTAATATCATAGGTTACATAGCAATCAGTCATTATATAAAGCTAAATAAAAAAAAATAACGATATATACTACAAATAGCTAATAAAATTCTGCAAATAAATTAATACTAGCAACAGTTGACAATCTTGCATACTTTGCAGAGTATCATGAGAAAAAACTCATATGATTTAATATTTTTCATACAGTTCATGAAATATATTTTCTATATATATATTTTCTAATGTGTTGATGGGTGTCATAAGTGATGCTTTATAGCTGAGAACATCCAGAGTTTTTGATCATTCAACATCTGACCTCATTCCTAATAAACCCAATCTGAACTGATCAGACCCTGATCCACCACTTCGCAACTCAATACTACATCCTAGCTCCATTTTCATTTTGGTAGCTTAATTAATGGTCCCAAAATTTTATTAAAATTTATTTTATTATTTTATAGTTTCAGGGATGTCACCATCAACTAATAGTCTTCAGTCATTGATCAACCACTTATTTAATTCTAATTAAGCTGTCAGTATGGTTTGGTGCCTTTTTTCACAGAATAAACTGATGAAGGTTCTGGTAAGTTGTATTTTGTATTAGTTTGTTTGGGGAAATTACATAAGTTTTATTTTAATTTACATATTAACCTTACAAAAATAACGATATGATATTTAGTTATAAGATAATGATGATTAACAGTCCTAGACATCAGCATGAGTAATATCACCTAACAACAGGATCTGCAAAACTAAACAAGAGAAAAGTTAATCATGTCATCCACACATAAAAGTTATAAATAATATGTGCAGGAACTTGCATCTGACTTTATTAAATAATTATAGAAGTTTTAGTTTTATAAATTACTGATGAATCAAAAGAATGAAGAAATATAATGTATCTGACATTCTGTCATATAAGTGAATTTGGTTTTTAATCATTTTACCACAAGCAAGGTAATATAGCCACCAAGATGAAAGAGGTTACAAGGTGTGATAAAATATGAGAAAAAAAAAAACACTATTAAGGAGAGAAAACAATAAAAAAAGAGGAATTAAAAGACAAGAAAATACTTGAAATTGCATTTAGATATTTTAAGCTCAAAATCGACTGGAACTTGGAAGCAAGAGGCTTGAAGAGAGTTTCATAAATGAAATGTGCCAGAGAAGAAAATTGTTAATATAAAACTTATGGTTACATTTAATAATTTCAACTGTGAAATCATGAGACCTTGCCACTAATCTAGTACTGCATTTAAATTCATAAAATTTAGGTACAATAGGGCAAAGTTCACTAGAACAATTACCATGAAAGTATTTATAATAAAAAGACACAGGAAAGCTATGTTATGGTGAAGGGAAAGTGACTGAAGCCAAGATGCCAGGTAAAGAACAATAACATTGCTTATTCTTTGAAATACTAATTAGAGAATAGTATAAAAAATGATCACCCAAAACTGAAATCAAAAAAAAGGAACATGCAGAACATTACATGGAATTCATTTTGCATGTCAAATTCAAATTATAACACTGGTAAAATTTAACCCTTTTATGTGTATCTTTTATGTCATTTTGTTTAGGTTAATAATTTTTCATAAAAGAATATCAATTAACTTACATATATCTGGTACTTTGTTTTGTATTATTATAAAATATTAATTTAATAGGTATTAAAATTCATACAAGTTAGGTGTATATGAAAAACTGAAGAAAAAAATGCACTCTGGACTGAAATTAAAATAGTTTAATCAGTCCCTTTAAGACAGATCAAAAATGAAAAAAAAATTTTTTTTCTTTCTTTTTTTGTTTTTAAAATGGCTGGGATACATAGAAATCTAAGAAAATAACCTTGTAGCGATAATGCATAGATTGCACTGAAAAAGAGTAGTCTAGACTTTAGCTGAACAAAATGGAACTCTCTTGTTAAGCTTGAAAGAAAAAAAACATGTATCCCCCAACATATTACCTATATTTTCAAATTTAAAAGTTGAACTTCATTCTGATTAGTTAAATTAAACACAAACATAAAATCTAATTTTTTTGTCTTCCCCCTCCATATTTAACTCTTTAAATAACAAACATATTGTTTTCTACATTCAAATGTGAATCATTTTCACCACAATTATTCAACATTGCTTGATGATGAGGTAATATCTTGAAACATAGAAATTTCCATGTCGCAATGTAAATTAAACAAATTTTAAATAAAAAACAAATTTAATTATATTATGCTTTATGATTTATGTTGTATTGAGCATTTTTTAAAAAAGTAAATGCCAGAAGACTCAGGATTCTAAACCTGTTTGTTCTCTTCAACTGGATATATATATATATATATATATATATATATAGTGTATTGAGGCAGCAGATAATTTTCTAAGCATATAATGTTAAATATAACAGACAATCAATGTCTGTTATGTTTAATCATGAACCATTTGAAACATTGTATTTTGGCTTTAATTTCAGGTGAAAATAAAGACAAAATTGTTTGACATTTGAATATTTTTTAATTAGGCAGGTTCTAAGCTTTCGGCTCACATGAGACATCTTCAGAGAGGTTACATGGACGTTAAAATAAAGACATCCACCATGAAAGATAATATTATCTTGTGTTGATATAAAACTTTGCTATGCAATGATAACAGTCACTGAATAGCAGACGCAGGTCGTAAAATTGTAATTATATTGGAGGCTATCTACATTAAATCAAAGCAACCCACACTCAATAAAATCACATTTCAATCAAGTCACAACACTACATTGCATTTAGAAATATGGTTCTGTTAACATTTCAGTCTCTCGCACGGTGTGACGTCATAGAACCACATTACAAATTTATATCGTAGTCTCTTCTCCCATTCTCTCCCAGAAAAAAATTATTTTACAAGTCAATAAACTTCTGCAGTGTTATTCTGTAAGCATTGTCATAAAGCAGAATTCAATCAATTAACCAGTGTTGGTTTCATTTTGCTGAATTAAATATGCATTTCATCCAGTAGCTGGAAATAAACTTTGGAAGTGATGTTCTGGTTAGATTCCAGAAAGCTATAATAGATAACACCTAATGGTGTCTTTTCAGACAATCACCATTAGTTTTTATTGGTGTTAGTTTTGGAAAGTGTTTGGGTGCTCTGTCATTGTCAAGCCATTAAGCTAATCATTTACAATTGTCATAAAGGATTCATTTCTCATCAAAAGGCACTCAGTCAGTCTGTTAATTGCCATATGTGATACACTTGTGTGATTATGTCTTGAAAGAGACATGATTGACTAGGCAGAAGATTTTGCCATTACTTTCTGTGATAGACTGGTTGCCAACCAAGTCTATAGAACCCAATCTGTCCTGCTGTTCAACCCATAGCTGGAGGGAGAATAGATATATTAATACTATTCCCAAGGGAATTTTTGGGAATGAAATGAATTTGACTGGTATTTGAACTTGGCACTTTGATTTCTCATTCTGAGCCAATTCTGTGCCACAATGGGCAGGAGCTTTTCATTCTTTGTAGACTCCAAAAGCATCCAAAAGCATCCCTGCTTCTTTGTGGGTGATGAATTATTTTCCACCTTAAAACTCCTTTTTTGCTGCTCTATCATTATTTCCATGGAAAGTGTTCAGACAGACTACATTCCTTAGTTCTATCAATTCTAACCTTCACAGCTAAAACCTGCCATACCATGGACATTGTACTGAACCACCCTCATTCTCTTCATATTCCATTGATTCCACTTGAGCAGTTTCTTCCTATGAACTGCTACTTTGTAGAACCAACTGCCATAACAGGTGTCAGCATTTCTAATGTATTAATCCATTGCCTCTCTCTCCACCTATAGGTTAAATAGCAGAACAGATTGGGTTCTATAGCCTTACTTGGCAACCAGTCTACTGCAGAAAATGATGGTAACCTACTGTGGGAAAGTCTTTGGCCCAGTCAGTCGTATCTCTTTTGAGACATGATTGCCCAAGCATATATCATGAATGGCACTTAATTGACTGGTTCCATTTAGTCAGAAAATCAAGAAAGAAAAATATGAAAATAGAAGATGGGTCTATTATAATAATTCTTTAAAATTATATGTTAAGTCAGTCTACAAGTGTCAATGCTATCATGTAATCTAGTGCAACCCGATGTATGGTTAGGTGATTGACAACTAAACTGGTTTCTCCACCAGGCTTTTCTGGTGAGGTGAGTGGCTAGACATCCAGCAGGATCAAAAACAAGAGCTTTCAAAAGGCAGATGAACATTTATGTAGGGACTATGTTACCCAGCACAATGAGGTAAACTGGTCTCCATCACTATGTATGCAGCCAGGTAAAGAGCTTCATTGACTGAAATCAACATCCAAAATGGAGGATGCTGATGAATCAACAACCACATGTCCATGATCAAAGCAAGTCTTTAAGTTGAGGGAGATCAGCTGTGGTTTGACTTGGAGAGGGATGTGTTCATCCAGGTCTACCTTCTCATGACACACTATGCATGAATGAATACCTTTCTAGCTTTCAACCCAGATATATGAAAGAAACTGGGTAGGTGCTCAGCTGTGTTGTGATGAAACGATCCCAGCCTGTCAGAGGACTGATAATGATTATCTTGACTCACAGTAAAACTGATTTGGATGTGCTAGTCACCAATGATAACATATTGATCTATTTGCAGGTCTCTGTATATCATCACTTTAGGCAAAAGAATGATTGGTAAATATTTTTATACAGACTCTAAGCAGATTCACTAATACTATGGTCACATTTTTAATGTAATCATTGTAATGTAAGCACTATTTTCAAAGACCTTTCTCCAGTATTTCCAGGCTTTTTTTGGAATCCAACAAATTTTGATCAATGTCAAACATGCAAGATTTCAGTAGCTTCTCCATTTGGAATTTGTATATAATTTAATTAAATTTAGTTAGAATAACTGCAATGAAATCATTGTAAGGTAAGTATTAGTTTCTAGCCAGGGGCTGTGGGAAGATAGGAATTAGTTCAAATAAATATTCTAACTAATATTGCAAGTCTACAATGTTATGTGACTAGAAGTTTTGTTTTTTCTCTACCGAGTTTATTATCCTCCACTTCCTGAGAGTTTCCTTCAAGAGAGGTAATCTAGTATCTCTGTTGGCACTACTGCATGCTAACTACTATGACTTTCACGGCTTCTGCTCCGATGAACTTAGATCACTAGTGCCCCCTAAATATGAATTTGAACGAGATACTAGATTAGCAACTAGATCCCACCCTTTTACAGTGAAACCGATAAAATGCAGCCGTAACTTCTACTCCAACAGTTTCTTTCCTCGCACTTCCCGACTGTGGAATTCTCTTTCAAATGATTGCTTCCCTGATGGCTACAATCTCCAGAAGTTTAAATGTAAGGTCAATAGACACCTCTTAACACACTAAACTGCTCCCATTCTATCAAGCACTCTTCCCATCTGCCTAACCCTCATCCTCGTTATCCTTACTCATCTGTCACCTTCCTCCTGACATTCCCTATGTCTAACCACTCCTTCTCTTTACCTTCCCCTATGTAGCCCCATGCGCAATAGTGGCAGTGGAATGCCTTGCTTGGGGTGAGATGATTAAAAAAAAAAACAAAAAAAAAACTATGAATTCTACTACAACATTCATCAGCCAAAGTATGGAAGGAAAAAAACCCTGTCGTCACAAGGGATATGGAGAGCTGTGCTATGCACAAAGAAATGCAAAACATGACACATGTAAAAATTGAAATTACAATTTTTTTTTTTTAATCATCTCACCCCAAGCAAGGCATTCCACTGCCACTATTGCGCATGGGGCTACATAGGGGAAGGTAAAGAGAAGGAGTGGTTAGACATAGGGAATGTCAGGTGACAGATGAGTAAGGATAACGAGGATGAGGGTTGGGCAGATGGGAAGAGTGTTTGATAGAATGGGAGCAGGTTAGTGTGTTAGGAGGTGTCTATTGACCTTACATTTAAACTCCTGGAGATTGTAGCCGTCGGGGAAGCAATCGTGTGGAAGGGAATTCCACAGTCGGGAAGTGCGGGGAAAGAAACTGTTGGAGTAGAAGTTACGGTTGCATTTTATCAGTTTCACTGTAAAAGGGTGGGATCTAGTTGCTAATCTAGTATCTCGTTCAAATTTGTATTTAGGGGACACCAGTGATCTAAGTTCATCAGAGCAGAAGCCGTGAAAGTATTTGTAGAAGAGACACAGGGAAGCCACGTCGCGCCGGTGGGAGAGAGACTGCAGGCGGTCTGCCAAGTTGGTACCTATCACATTACAGACCCTCCTCTGAACCTTATCGAGAAGCCCGAGGAGAATAGCAGGGGACCCGACCAGATGTGGCAGCAGTATTCAATGCACGGATGGATGGTAGATTTATATATGTGCAGGATAGATTTAGACGGAAAAAAACTTCCGGGCCCTACACAGAGAACCGACTTTCATAGCAGCGGATTTAGTAATAGATTCAATATAATCATTCCATTTGATGTCCGCTGAAAGTGTGAGACCAAGTAGGCGTAGTGTTTTACTCTCTGGGAGGCAAGCCTGGTCCATGCTAATGGGAAGTAGGTAAGATTGTCGATGATGGTTAATTGAGAGTAGCTTCGTTTTAGAAGCATTAAAATTTACTAGCCATTTCTTACCCCAGTCCAATATGGATTGGAGGTCTTTTTCAATCTCGGCTGCAAGGTTAGCTTTGACGCCTACACCAGATTTTTGTAGGAGGCGAGAGTAAACTGTGGTGTCATCGGCGTACAAACCTATTTGGGCTCTTATGGAATCAGGGAGATCATTAATGTATATCAGGAAGAGTGTAGGACCTAAGATGGAGCCTTGGGGGACACCTGCATTTGTATGGTAGTTCTGGGAGGCATGTCCGTTTAATACCATCTTCATTGTGCGGTTAGAGAGGAATGACTGGATTAGTTCAAACAAATGTCCAGTTATACTATAGCTCCGCAGTTTACATAGAAGGCCAGCATGTCATACTCTGTCGAACGCCTTAGATATATCCAATGCAACGGTTCGAGCTTCGCCATTCATGTCGAGTGCCTGGTATATGTACTCGGTGATGGTCGTTAGCATATCAGCAGTAGACCTGGTGAAG
Source organism: Ascarosepion bandense (assembly GCA_037127315.1). Lineage (NCBI taxonomy): Eukaryota > Metazoa > Mollusca > Cephalopoda > Sepiida > Sepiidae > Ascarosepion > Ascarosepion bandense. The sequence continues at coordinate 1,308,918 of JBBBDQ010001827.1, read as the reverse complement.
CAGAAACCATATTGCTTGTCCGAGAGGAGCCTGTGTGCTGTGAGATGCTGAACCACCTCGGCGTTGATAATGGCTTTGAACACTTTGCCAAAGATCGGAAGAAGGCTGATAGGGCGGTAATTTGCAGGGTCAGAGGGTTCTCCAGTGTTTTTAAATATAGGAACTACAGAAGAAGATTTCCAACAAGCAGGAAAGCAGGAAGCAGATAGGCAGAGGTTGTAGAGCTTAGAAAGGACAGAAGAGAGTTCAGGGGCACATTTCTTTAAGACTATGGTTGGGATTCCGTCACCACCGCTCGCTTTGTGAGGGTCAAGTTTTAAGATTATCTTAGAGACAAGCGAAGGTGTAATGTGGACATCATTCAGTTGTGCCTCGGTTCTAGGTGAGAAGTCGGGTGTAAAAACTCCAGATAGGTCCAGACTTGAATTGTTCGAGAATCTGCGAGCAAAGCATTCAGCCTTATCTGCTGGGAAGGTGAGGACCTCAAATTTGTTGATTAGCAGGGGTATTGTGGACTTACTCTTGTTAAGTACTCTTTTACAGAGTCGTCAGTAGTCTTTAGCGCCGAATTTAGAGCATTCATAATCAGCTTCCTTTTCACTAAGTTAAATAGTGGAAGAGAACAGAAATAAGAAATTTTGCATGAGATAATTTAAATTTGCATTAGAATATATTTAGTCATGTTTCAAGAAATAACAATTAATATTTATAAAACACATGTCAGCCTAAAAAGAAAATTTTCATTTCGCAATATAACAAAGTACCTGGCTCGATCCAATTCCCCAAATCAGATTTGGTTGATTTGGTTGGTTTGGTTGAGAACTATTTTGGCATTCTGCATATATTTCCTGAATTGAAGCTTTTGAATTTTTTGTATTTGTAATTATTTTATGTTTTAGTGCCAGCTGCAATGTAACATTCTGTCAATAATTGTGTAAAACCTCTTCTTGTTTAAAAAAGAAGTTTTTTATTTTACTTTTTACAAAATAATGAAATATTACTTGACTTTAAAGGAAATAGAAAAATTATGAATAAACATTATATTTACAAGAATTAAAAGCTAATCATAAAAGCCAAATCATTCCTACCGCAATCTTTCATTGGAAGGGCTGACAGGAAAACAGGCAAAGAAAAAACGTAAATCAACAAGATATTCATTTTGTTCTTAATTTCCAACAGCTCACTGAAATAGAATATCTTATTTTATGATTGTTAATCACTATACCTCTCTATATATAATACTGTTGATATGATTTGAGTCTTAGTGGAAGGGTAGGAATAGTTCTAGCCTGAGAAAGCAAACATTTGTGCTGTTATTTTTATAGATAATCAAAACATTTTGAATGCTAGGCATTTGAAAATATTTTTTTTTTATTCAAGTTGCTATAATAAAAACTACATAGCAGCAATAAGCAATCATCCCAAATTTGTTAAAAAAACAATCCAAAAAACAAATTATATTATCTCCCTTTCATATTGTTGCTATAAAATATTTAAATATAATGATATTTTCTGCTTGTTTCAGCCCAGGAGTAGGTATCTTGGCAGAGTACATATATTTTATGTTTAGATTAAAAACTACTGTCTTGTTATTTATCAAGGGATACAATATTTTAATTATAATAATGACTGGATAAAAACTAAGATTAAGAAGAAAAAATGTAAAGAAAGAAGAAAGTAAAAAGGAAAGTGCAAATGAAGATTTCAAATCTCTGTCCCTCTCTTTAAAAGTATTATTAGAAGCTCTAACAAAAAAAAAAAAAAAAAAAGAAGACACTTATAGTGAGTGAAAGTCGTTGAGAAACAAACTTTTATTAATTAAACAAAAATATTTGCCTTCTATACAAATTGTACAAATTACAATATAGGTCTTTCACAAAATTTTCCTGTGTGCCTCAGACTATTAAAGCAGATTAATAGTTCTTTCAAAATTTAGATTTATTTTTCTTTGAAAACAAAAGTTGATAAAAAAACATTTTTCTTTAACAACAAAGAAATTTTAACAATTTTCTTTTAGACCAACAATTCATGTAAAGAAATTTACTTACTTTGAATAGTTCACAATTCAGAATGTCAACAATTCAAAGAGTGAAAGTTGAAGGTTAAAAGGAGGATAAGAAAAAGATGCCCTACCTTGAATGAAACTGGTTTTCTGGGTCCTTTAGAAAAATATTGAGGTATTCAGAAATAAGTAATAAACTTTGCAGGTTTTGAAAAGACATTCTTAATAAAAAGAATTCTCATAGGTTCTTCTTTCTTTCTCTGCCTTCGTCTTCTTTTGTGGAATCAGTAGTATTTCATCATCTCAGGTTGTGGTATCAGCAGCAGCATTTTATCATCCATGGTTCTTGCCTGGGTGGTCGAATCCTTCTTTATTTTAGATGACTGCCTTTTTTACGACAGGTATGGTCATTCCTTTAATCAGCAGTATACTTTACATACTTAGTATGGACAAACTTTTCTCCGGATGTGTGATCTGTTCCCTTCTCCAAGATCATGGCTTCTATTCACTCAGGTAAGAATCTCATTACAGCAGTAGTGACAAATCTTACTAGTCGAGACGACCAATCCTTTCTGCACCGATCACCGATTCTATATGCTTGGGTGAGGTCTAATGCCTTCCAACTTCTAATTTTCCTTTATACAACAAAAAAGGTAGCGCTAAACTGGCTACTGATCTGCTGCGTTATTATTTATTTAAATGAGAGCGTTATTAACAGGCTTTTAAAAAAAGACTGCCTAAATGAAGATAAATTGTTTATAAAAAACATGAACACAAATTGATGCATAAAATTTATGGTAAAAGCATAACTAAATTTTGAAACATAAAATTAGAAATGTTAAACTAAGAGTAAACTTAAAAAGAAAAGTAACTGTAGCAGATAAGAAATTAATTAAAATCAACTCTCTTCACTTTTACAAAAATTCAGAACGATGTGTGAAATCCTGGTTTTTTCCAAATAAAAAAGGATTGACTAAGTGCTTAAAGAAACCAGATTTCACAAGTAGATGTTAAATTGATTTTTGACCAATGGGAGTGACTTGCAAGACTTGAGGACTTCAAGAGCAAGTTCGAAAATCTGAATACTATAAGCCCCCCCCGTCAATCACAGACTCAGTTCTTCCTCAGCATGCTGATTTCCTCTACTTCTTCTTCTTCATCCAAAGACATTCCTACTGAATACAAATATACATACATACGTATGTATGTACGTACGTACACATATACTCTTTCAACAATTACTACTATGAACATTTTCTACAAATCTTGATACTCTTATCTCAACTTTATCATTGAACACAAACTCTACCCTTAACTTCTTAATAATGTTTCTAATTGCATATTAACTTCTATAACTTGTGTTATTCTTACCTTTTCATTTTTATTTTAAAACACAAAATGTATATTTTATTCTTACACTATTCCACACAATTCCACATATTCCAACCTGCTGACAACCAACCTTCTGATAATGATGAAAACCTTCTGATAATTCTGATGATAATTCTGCATAAATCCTGTAAGCTGTAGAGATTTTGGTTATGTATGACACAAGGCCGAATGAAAGAAACATTAACCATCCATAAAGCTTCAAGGTAAGTTGCTCTTAACTTAAAATGTTTTGTTTTATTTTCAGTCTCTATTTCAAAGTTGAGTTTTACTTGTTTATTTTTTAAAAAAGTCAACTTTTTACACTTAATTTAAACTAGCAGTATAGCCTGGCATTGCTCGGGTGTAATGAAAGCTTTAAAACTAATCCATGGTCCTGGAGCTCAGACCCAGCCTAAAGAATATTTGTGTGAAGTTTAGTGAGAATCGGATAAAAATTGTGGATTTGTATAAAGGACATACAGGCAGATAAACAGACACACACAAACATCTTGCCTTTTATATATATATATTATCGATTTTTTGCACTACTGTAAGAACTGCAACATTGAAACTTCTGAATATCATTTCTTATGTCTTTGTCTATGAGTGTATCAAATTTGATTAAAATCGGACCACTCCTTTTGTAACCCGATTTTTTTTTATTATCGATTTTCGATATTTATCAGGGGTACCTTGACACAAAACCTAGCTAAGAACACTTGCAGACGCTTATAGTACAACTGTGTAAATTTTCAAGAAAATCGGTTCTGCCATTTCGGTGTCTATAGGTAACGGATACACACACACACACACGACAAAGTTCCATTTATAAATAAGTTTAGATTTAAGTTTGTTTTTAGTTTAAAGTTGAGTTTCACCATTTTGATTTTATTTCTAAAGTTAGTTAAATTACTCTTGTTAACTTAATTTTTAAAATTTTATTTCAAAGTTGCGTTTAAGATACAATCCTATATGTTACTGCGAATAGCTGATGCCACAAAAAGTACAAAACGTACGCACATAAAATCGGATCAGAATCACTAAAAACAAACTTCAGTACAAAATACTAAAAAATATGATCCAAAATAAATAAAGTGATTCTGGTTGCAGATTGGACAAAAAACAAATTGAACTTTCAATGATCTGCATTTATGCTTCTTAGTGCAAAAATACATTTGCGTTCAGAGTGGATAAATTAGTTATTTAACTTATTTATTTATGTTTTCAGTGGCAGTCTTCTGACCAGACGTTTCGTTGGGCGACCTGTATTTTCTCACCCTCTCTTTCATGCTGTGTTCTTTTTTTCATTTTCTTCCTCAAATACTGACAAAAAACAAAAAAGAAAGAAGAGTATAAAGAAAATTCATATGCGCTTTCATTTTACACTCAAGACGAACATTTACCAGTGACATCAAATGTCTTTTCAAAGACTTCATGCACATTAGTGACATCATTTTGTCTTTTCTTTATAGTGGGTTGCTTATCTATTATTTTCCCGTTTGTAGTGGGAGTCCATTCTAGTGAAGGGTAATTGTGTACTGTTGCAGGTTAATGGAATTTGGCTTTGTGGTAGATAGCCCACTATAAGTCATAAAATGATTATAAAATCAAGAAAAGAAAATTGAGTTGAAAATAACATTTATATATACACATATTAATTAATGTTTTTACAAATAAAGTAATACTTGAAATAAATGTCCAACGGAGGTTAAATGTTCATGGAAAATATAATGCTGAAAAAGATAATTAGTGTTTAGGAATGTGGGGAGCAGAGGTATGTGAGGAATGTCTTTGAAGTAGTCGCTCCTTAGGTCAGTAAGTACTTTTTAGACAGGGGAGAAGGAAAGAGGCAAGCGTAGTAACCGCTCGACTTAAGTCAAGGGGATATTAATTACACTCTTCTTCTTGGTCTCTGCCTGGTCTGTCTGCTGTGTGCTTTTTGTCTTGGCTTTTTATATCTGCTTCTTGGATCAAAACAGCTCGTTTTGGAATTTCACACTTGTATTTGATTCTGGGCTTCCCATTGGCTAGTAAATAAAATTCACATAGGCTCGCGAAATGGAAATTTGATATTTGATTAATTTTTATTTTTCAACCGGAACATCTGTGCGAACTCAGATGCGCACCGATGAGTTCTGGTCATTTGCTTTCTGGTCGTTATAGTGCAAACATCCGGTCCCTTGCTTTTGCTCAGTCAGCATCACCACATAACTTTCGCCCCAGAAAACGGAGTTGTTTTTGGTATCTGTTGTTGCTTTTTTTTCAAAGAGGAGTTTTTCATTTTGTTTTTGTTTGTTTGGGTTTTTTTCTTTTTCCGTTTTCGTTTGAAATAAAAATATGTTTTCTTTCTTCCATTTAATCGTTTTACCGAAATTAGTTTCCGAGGTACAAGAGGGAAAGTATTCAAATCCCGTCTTGATTCGAAGGAATGTTTTGGTTTTCAGTTCTTGTTGAAAGAGCTTGGTAGTGAATTTTTTTGTGGGACTAGCCATGGGTTGGTTTGTTGTAGTTTTTTTTTTTGCGTCCATTGCCATTTTGAATTTGTGTTACAGGGAAATATTCATATTTCACTGAAAGTCCAAATTCTTTTTTTGTGTGTGGGAATAGCCCTGGGTAGGTGCGTTGGCCGGGAGAAGATGTCTTCGTGTATGTATATGTGTTGAAAATCCATGTGTTTGTTACCAGTTTATCTGGGGAACTTCAGGTTTGCCAGTTTATCTGGTGTAACGTTGGGGTATACCAATTTATCTGGTGGAAATGTCTTTATGTGTGCTCATATCATGTCGGGGTCACCACTTTATAGTGGGTTATTCTGACGTGATCTGAACACGACTTTAAAATTTGTTTATGGCAAAGATAAAAGTGCTTAGATTGTGTGGAATATTCATTTTGAACTTTCCACTCCTATGGTCCGTAAGTCAGTAAGTTGGTTTTGTGAGAAAACAGTCTTTGGTTATGAGTACAACAGCCGTTAAAATTGTGGCATGGTGAATAAAATGCTGAAAAAGATAATTAGTGTTTAGGAATGTGGGGAGCAGAGGTACGTGAGGAATGTCTTTGAAGTAGTCGCTCCTTAGGTCAGTAAGTACTTTTGAGACAGAGGAGAAGGAAAGAGGCAAGCGTAATAACCGCTCGACTTAAGTCAAGGGGATATTAATTACATTCTTCTCCTTGGTCTCTGCCTGGTCTGTCTGCTGTGTGCTTTTTGTCTCGGCTTTTTATATCTACTTTTTGGATCAAAACAGCTAGTTTTGGAATTTCACACTTGTATTTGATTCTGGGCTTCCCATTGGCTGGTAAATAAAATTCGCATAGGCTCGCGAAATGGAAATTTGATATTTGATTAATTTTTATTTTTCAACTGGAACATCTGCGCGAACTCGGATGTGCACTGATGAGTTTTGGTCATTTGCTTTCTGGTCGTTATAGTGCAAACATCCGGTCCCTCGCTTTTGCTCGGTCAGTATCACCACATCTTCACAAAAGAATTTCATCTAACTTTAAAAAAGACTAATCTCTTAAAAACACACACACTCACAAGAAAAAAACTTTACACAGGACTTTCCAACACGTGTTACTTTGTGTTAATAAATTTACACTTATTTATACAAAAATAGATTTCTTTTTAATCTTTCAATGATTGTTCAATGTCCTGCATCTTTTTTTTAAATGAGTGTTGTATATGTTTGTGAAGTGAACTTTGTACCAAACATTACAGATGTCCTCTACATGTTTTACTTTTTTTGATAGTAAGGTTAAGTTTACTCTTAACTTAAAAAAGGCTTTAATTTTGCTTCAATGGTGAGTTTTAATTGTGAATTTATTTTTAATGTTTAGTTTATTCTTAACTTAAAATTTGTTTTAATTTTTTGTTTCAAAGTTTATTTTTTATTTTATCTTTAAATTTAGGTTTACTTTTGACTTAAAAAATATATTTTTTGTTGCAATGTTTAATTTTACTTTAACCATCAATTTTTATTTATTTTTTTATTATAAACAGTCTGGCTTCATTTTGGCAGTTTCTTTGAAATAGAAACCATGTTAGTAATCCTCTAATTTTCTTAATTAAATTAATAAAATTAATATAGAAACTATTTTAATAATATTGTATTATTTGAAACAATATAATAATATTAAAATAATTTATTAATTTTTATACAATTTGAACATTTTAATTATTTTTCTCATTATTATCATCATTTTTTTAATTAGATATATATATGTTCATATGAGTGAATTTACTTACCAGCTTAAAACCATCAATTTTCCAAAAGAAATTCTTATAATGTTTTACCATTTGATGATAAAGAATAAATGTTTGTATCAGTCATAGGAAAGAATAAATTGTCAAGTAAACTGCTTCCTGTATTTAAGAATTTAGTTGGCAATTGTGATTGTCAAGATTGTAGCTAAAAATTAATGATGTTGTATCATTAAAAGTCTGTGAAAATCAAAACCAGTCATATTGTCTATATTTCTGAGATAAGGTATTGTAATTATTTACATTGTTTGAACTGTTGTCCTCATCTTTATTGCCATATTCACGTTTCAACCCTTGTACACTGTAACCTTCTTCAGGCGATTGGAATTTAGAACTGAAAATGATTGTTTTACTGATAAAAAGATATTTTGGCAAGCATGTTTTTGTTGTAAAGTGCTTGGTATTGAGATACATAAAGAGCATTAATAGGACCAATATAAAGAAGTTTATCACTTAGTAGTCATGTTGACTTCAAAGTTTCTTGAAGGTACCATTATGATGTCCTCACTTTTCAGGGCCTATTTTTTTCAAATTGCTGTTGTGTTCTAGTTTTATTCTTATTCATTTGGAGCTTGGTGCAATTTAATATTTTTTGTATGTGAGTAGTTCTATAAATGGTTAATTACTTTTAATTGCTTTTGTTGTGTTGACTTCTGTTTAGTGTGTTGTATTATTTGCAGGTGGTTGATTACTTTTTATTGTTAACTTTCTTTTAGCATGCTTGATTGCTTTATATAATAAATTGTTTTTTTCTTTTAATTTTGATTGACCTGTTTATTGTGTTAGGTTGAGGTTGAACTTCTCTTACCATGTAGTATATGTGACTGCTTAAAGTATTTTTAGGTCATAGTTAAGTGTTTGTGTTCTTGTTTGTATTTATTTTTGTGGGGTTTATGTGTTATTTTTCCATTTGATAGTTGCTATATTATCTGTTTTTTGTTGTGATTGAGTGTTTATATGTGTTAGTTTTATATATCTATACAAACAATAGTATATATTTTTATATATATTATTTATATATATATATATATACAAATAGTATGATATACACACACACATACATATATATACACAAACAGTAGCATATTCCTTATTAAAGATAAGATAACACTTTTTTCTGAAAAAAAAAATGGAAATTTTTACATGGTAAAAGAACATCTGTGATGTAACCAACATTATCTTTAGTTAAGACAGTTAAAGATCAAACATGTTAACTATTTCATCAAGATAGAAAATATTAATAAAAAAAATTCTTTTTTTGTGTATTCAAGTTTTGTGTTTTTAAAATAAAGGTGTTGAAAGCTTTTTCACATCTGATAAAATTCTGTGATGCATTTGTGCTATAACTCTTTAATGGAAATTTGGATTATTGTTGCAGTCATAATTACTTACTTAGTAACATGATAAGAACTAGTTTAAAATAAACAAATTTATATCTTAAATTCTAATAAAATATCTTTTATATTTATATGAAAACTTAGAATCATAATAAAAAAGAAGTATATTAATAAAATAATGTTTAAAAAATTTAAAAAACAATAAATTCATGAAATTAAAATAGGTCTTACTTTAAAGTTTACTTGTGTTGTAAAAATCTCAAAACTTATTTGAAATGAGAATTTTAACATATGTAAAGAATAAAATTTAAGTTCTGAGCACAACTGCCACTATTACTTTCAAGGAATTTTTCTTGGAAAAATAATGAACCAACTTTCTCTGTACTGTATCCAACTGTCAATCTTCTTAAGCAAGATACTTTACCTAATAAGCTGTAGGAAGTTTTCCCAGTTACCAGTTATGTGTGTGTGTGTGCTCTCGTCATTATATAGAGTAGAATGAACAAACCCAAGGCTCAAAATAACTGTTTTAACAGCTTTTATTTGTGGATGAAAAGAAAGTGCAAAATAATGGTATTTTGTGTGAAAAAGTGTTGGGTTTCCCTGTTAAGAGTTCTTCTCTTGAGTAGATGATATAAAGAGAGGCTATGTGTCTTCTGCAGCAAGGGTTGTGAGTAGTTTTTCTTTTGGGTAGGTGTCTTGAAGGGACACTTGTTCCCACATGGAATAAAGAATCTCAGGCTAAGCTATCAGGAGAGGCCCCTTCTATAGCAAGGCTTGTAGGTAGTCTTTTGAGCTGGGCCTTGAAGGTAGCAGTAGAAAAAGAGGGATGAAACCTTCAAAAGAGGTTTTCTACCTCTTTTCCTAGCACTTGAAGGAAGGGAAAGTATGAAAGCTAAATAGGGCTCGGTCAGTGTTTTTAGGAGTTATTGGTTACTTCTGTTGCTGCTACAGCTGAATTGAATAAAGTAAGGCAGCCCCTACATGCCACAATAGCCAACAAATGAGATAATTATCATATCTTTCCCTCAGAAATGAATGCAATAAAGAATTTATTGTTTATGAGACATCCTAATCATATCATGTAGGAAAGAATGTATATATAGTTTCACCTCTGTAAGTTTTTTAAGTTTATTGATAACAAATTTGAAAAAAATCATGTTATGATTTTTTGTCAGAATCGACCATTTACTACATTAATATTTTTATTACATCTTGAACTATGTGCAATAAAATAGTTATATTTAAATGATTCATTAAAAACAGCAGTTAGCAAAGTATGTAAGAATTATCTAGCAACTGTCTGCTTTTTTGATTGGCTCTTAGGAAGTGCCTCAGAGTCTGGATGTTGAATTTAAGAGGTTGGTTGGGACCTGGCATGGAGCTACAAGCTCCCTGGGTATGTCAGTTCTTTTATTACAATTTTCAGAAGATGATAGGTTTGGCAGAATGTGAACAAAAATTCAAGGGGGTACAAAAGGTTGACTGAATGGGTCTGAATCATTCCATTAGCTCTCTTAATCTCCACACATTGAACTTTATTGTCATCACAAGCAGTAAGTTCTAGAATGTATCAAAAAAGTTTAGAACATCAGTTGTACCCTGTTTTCTTTTCAATCTCAATTGGTGAGATTACTGCACACAGAGCTTGGCTACTCAACTCGTTGGTGTCAGCAGTCCGTCTGATATTCTCTTGCTCATTTTATCAAGTGGTTGAGGCTTGAAAATTTGTATATGCCACAAATTTGTCTTACAAAATCTCTGAGCTCTAAGATCAAATTGTTCTTAATATTAAGTTGTTATTAATATTAACTTGTGGATCAGCCATATTTTTTTTCATGTATTTTGCATGTGAAACACATACAAGTATGTTTTGTTCCTGAATAAGCCATTTTCTCTTCTACACAGAACTCTACCCAGAAGCTAAAATGGTCTGGTTTTGGTATAGTTTTTTAACTAGAATCACATATTTGTTAGTATAGTGTAACAATAATTTCTATGTTTTTCATGAAGTTTATACTAGGTTAGGCTGCTTTATTTAGTGAAGGGGCCTCTTTAGACTTAAGCAAACAATTAAGGACAGACTTATTTTGTAGTTGTTTGGTCCTTAGATTTAAACACAAGTTTACGAGGCATCCAAATGTAGTCTTTAAACTTATCAGAGGGAACATCTATCTGATCTATGATTCCCTTTCTTTCTTGCTTGTTAAAATACTTAAGCATAATCTTCATACAAATTTTGCTGCTTTCATTTATTTAAAACTCCATTCTGTACATTAAGGGCTACAGCATGGTTTGTAGGGACAGAGTTTTTTCCTCCTCCCAAGGCTACTTTACATAATAACAATGTTCTATAGACTTCTCAAACTGTTCATTTTTTTATTTTTGTCATAATCACTAACAGGTATTCATTTAAGTCATTTGATGTCTTATCACTATCAATTAAATATTTGTCAATGGCTAGGACATTATCCCTCAACATGTTAGAGTTACAAAGAGAAAATGAAATTTCTAAATTTTCATCGATAATGAAGTCACAATATATTATCACTTTCATAAAAGTTGCTATTATTGGTAGATATGAGACTATCTCAAGGTCATGAAGAGCATCTTAAAATTTAGATTAGGTGTCTTGAAGAGAGATTTCTCCATTTGTTCTCACAAGGAAAGAGAAATTTCAGGTTAAGCTGCCAGAACAGGCCATGTGTCTTTTGCAGCAAGGGTTGTGAGTAGTTCTTTGAACTGGACCTTGAAGGTAATGGGCACTGAAAAGGAAAAGTGGAAAAGAGGCTGAATAAGGCTCAATCAGTGTTTTTATGAGTTCTGGGACTTCTGGTTGTTCCCTGCTGATTACTTCTGCTAGTAATACAGCTGAATTGAACAAAGTAAGGAAGCCCCCACATGCCACAATAACCAACAAGTGAGATAGTTATTATAAGACCACAATTAAAAAGAGTGATTTTTTTATATATAAATCTTATTAGAGAGAACTTAATAAATACAGGTGCTCCAGTCTAGTTACAGGTGAAATCAAGCTACCATCATATCAGTGAAGATGCTAGTTCACTAATCTATATGATGTATACAAAATATTGAATGGTTATTATAAAATAGAAGTGAACAATTTCTTCACCTTCCCAAACAGGAAGATGCAGGAAAATGCATGACCACTTTCAAAAATTGATGAAATAGCACTTAAAAATGGCTGCAAGAAAATGACTTTTATTTTGTATGTAGACTACAGACAAAAAGTTTGGGGAAACTCTGCATTTCTTTAAAAAACATCTGAAAATGATATATTTCTGAATTTTTTTAAAACAAAGGATAAAACTTCAGTAACTACAGTGTATTTATTTTGATAAAAAATAAGCACTTGACTATAAAAAATTATCATACAACAGCATCATATTTTATTTTCATCAATAAAACCATCACCTGTTTGACATTCATTCCAACAGTTTTTGAAAAAAGTAGATGGCAAACTTTTCAAGCAATGAAAAACCTTGCTCTCACTCTTTGGGTATTCTCTTCGAACTCTCCTATGCAATTCATACCATACTAATTTAATGGGAGAGAAGTGGCCAAGTCCTAATTTTCAAAATTTTGTTCCTTCTTGTTTTGACTCAAGCTAATTTTGGTATAATTTAAAATATCCTCAGCAGAAGGTTAGTGGATGGGTCAACTGAAGAATTATGGAAAAAACAACAAAAACCAACAAAGATAAGGATAATTTTTTAAAAATTACTATTTTTGTTGGGTTAATTTATAATTTTTTTTTAAATTAAAGTCACTTGTAAAAATTGAATTTCAATAAAATCTGGTCTGAAACATTTTTGCTGGAATAGAGATTATGCATTTTTAAGAAGCAGTATGTTTGTTGAAAGTTGCACATTTCTTGCATCAAGGATTTCAGAATGATGACCCAGTTGTAGCTTTTATTTATACAATGCATAAACAGTTTAAGTATAGAGTATGTATTTCCTGTCATAAATGTTGTATTTTGTCAACAATTTTACCAAAATGCTCCTCCAAAATTTACCAGATTTTATAGTAGGATTTGGATAAGCCTTGGAATAACAAATATCAGAATTAGACTAATACCAAAGCTACCCATTTGACAGACTAGTCTCCTAATGACCCCAGAATAAAAGATATAGATACTGAGATTACAAATCAAAATATTATTAAAATATATGAAAAAAAAAATAGTTATTATTACAATATTCTAATTACTGTCTAAAATTTTTGGATGATTATTTACATTTGGGCTATTGAATTTACCTTTATCATCCTTGCAACATTTCTGCCATTGTGACATCCAGCCTTTAAATGCTTGTCAATCTGTGTAACTTTTCTAAGGTTGAAGATTATTAGCTTTCATTTGTGTGGGAGATATGATATAGGATGTAAAATGGCTTTTGGTGTTTTGTGGGCATACAGGTGGTTATCTTCAGATAGCATCTTTATCCCAATATACACCAATGTTTTGTCTTTTAAAAATGAATAGAAAGATATATTTTGTATGTAAAGATAAAATTTTTATATATCGTAAGACATGCCAAATTTAAAAGGTTTGCATGTTGAAGGCCTAAGTGCTTTAGCATCCTTGTAATATTAATATGTGTATATATTTATCTCTTCAGTTGGTAGTAATTTTAACTCACTGTTGATTTAAGAGTTCAGGTAAAATAAGGTATGCAAAACACATGTTGTTGTGAAGTAGTGAAGATTTGTTTCTTGTGTGGAAAGCCTGCAAGAATGAGAGAAGGGCAATATTAATTCATTGACTCCTTGGTTCCTTTTGTCTGATTGTGTTTATACATTTTCAGTGACAAAGGAATTAATTTCAGAATTATCACTTGCTTTCTGATTGGTTCACAGGTGTGACTCATTTGACAATCTCTTTTCTTCACCTATATTTAAGAATGATGGCCTTTTGATTGCTTTCCTTTTATTCTTTTTTTTTTGGTTTTATTTCTTTATGGGAAACCAAAATGGTTCTATACTTTCTCATTTTTTCTATCACTACATCTCAGCAAATTTCAAACTAAACCATTTAATTTACAGTAGATTGTTCTTATTCCCCTGATCATGTCTAGGGATATCTTGTCTAGTTCTTGTTTTAGTACTGCTCAGTTATTGCTCACTCTGAATTTGTCTGCGTGACTCAGCCCAGGGTATTGAACTCATAATCACTGTCACCAAATTAACAAACCAAATTTTAATTCACTAGGCTACAACCTTAAAACCTGATCTGCCTGCTGCTGACATTGTTGTTGCTGTTATCTTCTTCAATGTGCCATGTTCCTTCAGGACGGAGGCAAACATAGTCTCCCACATCTCCTGATTCCTTGTACTTTTCCTGTTATCACACTCAACCCTTACTCCACTATCCATCTGTACAAGTTCATCAAGTATGTCACACATTTCTTTCCCTTGTCTCTATCCATCCCATGAGCAACAGATTCTCCAGGCCCTCTTGTTAAATATTCATTAGACAATATTTTTGGGCAGCATGGAGTTTTTGACAATGAAGTGTATTTGTGCTTAGAAATGCAGATGTTTGAATAATTTAATAGATGTTTCAGAAGTTTGAGAAGTAGTTGTCATTATTGTGGTCATAGTAAAGGCTGCTGAAGTGGTTCACAGTTAATTGTTGTTGAGCTTTTAAGTAGCAGCCCAACATCATGGCTGCATCATTCATCCAGTTGTCATTGATTGATCTAGACAACGTGGAGCCTAAACAGAAGTGTCTTCCCAGAGAAACGGGTACATAACTCTTTCCTCATTACATGTCCCAGAAACTTCTGCTATCTTTTTCTGATTTTAAGTATCAGTTTCCTTTTCATGTCCATCCTCTCCAAAACTTTGTTGTTGCTCACACGTTCTGTCCATGGTATCCTCAGCAACCTCATTTTGGTTGCTTCAAGTCTTTCCTTCATCTTTGATGAGATTGTTCAGCATTTGCTGCCATATTGAAAGACAGGTATCACATAACAATCCAGTACTCTCTTCTTTGTTTCCAGCAAAATTTTTCTGTCTCTCAAAAAGCTATTCAGCTTCCATGGCCATGCCAACACATCTTTAGATCTCAATGTCACACTTTCCATCCTCTGTTAGTAACATTTCCCAGATATTTAAATTTCTGTACTTGCTTGATTTTAGTATTCCCGACTTGTAGTTAGCTTTTTGGGTTTCACTTTTTACTGATGACCATACATTCAGTTTTCTTGTAGTTTATATGTAGTCCTTTCTTTAACTACTTACTTGACTGTATTCATTGAGGCTTCACTTTACTTATTGCTACTGCTGCAGTTTTGTTTATGGTTTGAAACTTTAGATATTTAAAAAAAGTCTTGAATTAAAAAAAATGAATTAGATATTTAGGTGGAGAATCAACGTAAAACATTTACTTAACATTATATGACTTTTATATACAAAGTAATATATTATAAAACTTAATTTATTGATTCTTCAGCAATGTGTACATTTAATATTTGTTATTTTTTATGTACTAATAAATCATTAATCCAATCCAAATAAAATGGTGCTGTGGTATTCATTCAGTCAGTTAAGTGCCATATGGGATATACATTTAGACAACCATGTCTCTTTTGATCCACGATTGACAAGGCAGAAGATTTTTCCATAGGTTACCATTTCTTTCTGTGGTAGGCTGGTTGCAAATCAAGGCTATAGAACCCAATCTGTCTTGCTATTCAACCCATAGCTGGAGGGTCTCCTTTTCCAAGGGTATTTGCACGTAAGTGAACACAATGAATTCAAATGGAATTCAAAATCAGCTCTTTGATTTCTTATTCCGGTCTGATATCTATTACACCACAATGCGCTGAGGTATTCAGTCAGTTAAGTGCCATATGCGAGACACGCTTGGGCGATCATGTCTCGAAAGAGACATGACTGACTGGGCAGAAGATTATCCCGCAGTAGGTTGCTATTGCTTTCTGCGGTAGACTGGTTGCTGACCAAGGCTATAGAACCCAATCTGTCCTATTATTTAACCCATAACTGGAAGGAAGAGACGGATTAATACCTTTCCCAAGGGTATTTGTGCGCAAGTGAATGTAATGAATTCAACTGGAATTTGAACTCGGCTCCCCGATTTCTCGTTCCGAGCCGATATCCACTGCACCACAACGCACATCCTACGCTGAGGTATTACACATCTAAAAAAGACAATTGCTTTTTTATCTTTCATGTGTCAGGGTTAAATTAATGACTTTGTCAGTGTTTTTCTACAATGGTAATGTTAAAATGTTGATATAAATTTGTTTATATAAATATGAATATAAAATTTGGGAAATGACTATGCTGAAATGTTTATTTTTTAATTTGATCTTCTGTAGAAAGCATTTTCTTTTTAAGTTCCTTTTGTACCTGTTGTGGAAACTCTGATATGAATTTTGAGATACAATCCACACAGAATCTTTTCTGATAAAAGTAACTACAAGTTTTATCCATGCATATAGGCTGTGAACAATAGCCACAGTGGGAACCTAAACAAATGAAACTCCCATCACGAGTATCAGGTGTAAAGGGGTCTTTTATGACATAAGCTGATTCAAGAAGGTTTACACCTTTGGCATTAGGTGGAGTTTTGCCGTAATAAAAATATGAGGAAGAAAATTTGCATTTGCTGCAAGTGAATATTTTTCTTTCTGAATCTGTTGATTTGGGTTCTTGTTTTTCTGCCATTTTATTTTTTTTTCCAGTTTGAAAATTTGTTCCACTGCAGTTGAAAATAAAGAAAAGATTATGAATAATTTAAAAGATAAAATCAAATTATAGCATTATACAATAAAGCAAAAATCATATCAATAACTTTAAAAACATAAAATTGCCGAATTACTTAATACTTTTGTGGTTGTTTTATTTTTAGTTCTAATATGTTTCTAGCAGCCTCAGAATATTTCCTGAGGATAATGTAAATAATGACAAAAATTAATTCAAGCTCCAAGATTTTTAAAATGTAATTAAATGATTACTTTATTCTGGTACTTACCAGAGATGTGGTTAGCAAGCTAATCTTGCAATCCTTTGATAATGAGTTTAGTCCATTTTTTTAGTTCACTTGGTTTTAAAAAAATTATTTTTTAAAGTTTTATTAAACTTTAAAAGGGACATTTTTTTAAGACTGCAATAAAATGCTATATATAAAATATTTTTGCTAAACAGAAGATATCCAATCATTCTTTTTGGTTTACTTAATACTGTGTTATTGAATAGTAAAATATTTAATTATTTACACATTAAATTAAAGCTTACATTCTATCATATAAATTTACAGTAAATGTATGTACACTCACAATTAAGAGTTTCCCCAACTGTTTAATTGATTCATCAGATTGTTAACCTGATATAAACCTGTGAAAGAAGATAATTTTAAATGTTATAAACAACTGCAGAATGAAAAAATAAGGTAGAGTACTGGAGAGTACTTTAAACACTAAAAATACTTACAAACTATAATAGGTACCAAAATTGATTTGCTAAAAAATTAGCATAGTATGTTTTAAACTTAATAGAAACAAAGTTTTATTGTAATTTTTTTTGTTATTATTAAGAAGACCAAAGGGTTTTTTTTATCTTTAAATTATATTCTTTTATCCTTTTAGAACATTTGAAATTTAAGTTAAAAATCTTTTTTTTCTGTCACCAGAGAGAACACATTGATTTGAAAATTTTTGCAAATCAAATAATTATTTGATTTTAATGAACCTTTCAGGATTTATTCACAAATTAATTTTTTTTTATTCTGGAAAATTTTGGTAAAAATATTTTATTTTTTATATCTGCTATCCCCCAACCCCCAACTTTTTTAATTTTAAAAAATTAATTTTTGTGCCACTTAATTTTTATATTAGTTTAAAGCAGAACTCCTTGGATAATTTAAATCAATTATTTGCAAAACAGGATCCCCAGTTATTGAAAGTCAGCTCTGAATAATAAAATAAAAGATACAATAAAACTAAGACATCCAATTTAAAAAAGTTTTTAATTACTTTTATAATTAAAATATATTAAGATCACAATTGTTTTAAGAAAAATTTTTTGATGAATAATGCATTTTTACAAGAATTGTTTTCATTTTTTAATTAAAATAATTTATAGTTTTAAATCTTTTAAATTTCTTTATTACTTTATGCTTTTTATGTGATATTGTTATGAAGTAAAAATTATAATTACTAATAAATGGAAAATTTAGTACAACTCAGGCCAGTAACATCTAGTATTCACCTGCCTGACATATCAGACATAATAAAATACAAACTCCGGTTCAGTCAGTCAGCTTAAGTGCCATACGTGATACACGCTTGGGCGATCATGTCTCGAAAGAAACATGACTGACTGGGCAGAAGATTACCGCAATAATAGGTTGCCATTACTTTCTGTGGTAGACTGGTTGCTAGCCAATGCTATAGAACCCAATCTGTCCTGTTAACCCATAACTGGTGGGAAGAGATGGATTTAAATACCTTTCCTAGAGTATTATTATTTGCGTGTAAGTGAGTGAATGCAAGAAATTCAATTGGAATTCGAACTCGGCTTCTCGATTTCTCGTTCCGAGCCGATATCCACTGCACCACAACATGACCCGAAAGCGAACGTTTTAACTACTCTGATATTAATGAAAATTATAGTAATATAAAAAGTCAAACAGAAAACAAGAACCCCAAGTCAAGTGGTTAGGACGTTACGTTCGCTTTCCGACCATGATCCGCGTTTGAATTTCTTCACCATTGTCGATTAAATAGTTAAAAATTAAAGTAAAAATTCAATCGGTTGATCAATGTTCATAGTAGATAATACAAATATTTTTAAAGAGAAAAGCTGGTAAAATGATGCATAATTTTTGGATTTAAAATGAACAAATAACAATAAAACTCTAAAAGCTTCTCACCTTTACTTTTTAATTTGTCACCAATTCAAAATAGAGTTATCCCTCCTTAAACTATTTCCGGTGCGTTAGACAACCTCTACAGAAAAATGTGATAACGTCTCTTTAAAATGCGTTTTCAACGGCACTCAGGTAATATTGATTTCAATCCTGACAGCTAAATAAGTAAATCATTGTCTACCAAGGTCTATTAACAATATTTAGCATTCTGCAACTAAAACATCCTTACTTATTTCCTATTACGGATAAACAAAAAACCGCGTGGGGAAAAAAAGCAAGTCTGTTCTTGAAAAAAAACAAAAAGTTGTTTTTCTTGCTTTTTTGGAGTTCGTCGTCCTTAATTCTTCAGTTCTAAAACATTTTACCGATGTTTCACCTTGTCTCTTTATTAGCAACTCTATGGCGCCGGTCAGCGTATGTTTCTTTTAATTATTTTCTTCCTCCCAGTTTTTCGTGTGGTATTTTTTAATTTACTTGTTCATTTTTAGCCTAAAATTTTTAGATTTTCAATCTTGTGCTGTTTGTGATTTTTTTTCTGTACTTAGTGTCTTGATTATTTAAAAAGTTTTATTAGTCTTTTTTGGTTTGTGCAAAATAATGTAGCGTCTAAAAAGCATGAATTAACATCCAAAAATTACTTCTCCATAAAAGGAAAATAAATGCTTTCTTTAACCGTTAACTGTACGTTTTAAGAATCTTGTAAAATTCAAATTTTTGTCTCAATTTTTCAAGTATACTTCAAAATCCTTCTTTTCTAAAACAACCTTTCCTTTTCTGGAGAGTTACGAAATTTCATGTATTGTTTAGTTTACGTGACACTTTTTATTTGTTTTTTTTTTTTAGTTGCTTAGCTTACCACTTAATCTGCCGTGTATTTTCGGTTTGTTGGCACTAACTGAAATGCTGTTTTTTTTTTTTTCTCTAAATTATGTGTAAAATGTATCTTGTAAATCACAAATGTTACTGTTAATTCCAATCGTTTCTTAGACATTATTTTCACGTTAGCTAAACGCAAAGATCGATCTAAGAAAAAATAATCTTAAAAATCTCTGAGAAAATTATTAAAAAAAAAGTTTACAATATGTGGCGTACAGGTCGACTGGGGAAAATTCTTTCGTGACCTACGCGTAAGCTCAATGTTCCTAACACCAAGTGATCAAAACCATCAATCTCTCGAATTTATCAATCGCCATAATCGCATTTTTGCTCTATGGACCATAACCATCTCCTCATCAATACGAGGTGTCGAAAAATGTTCTCGATCTGACCAAACGGAAACTGTTTAAAACAAAAAAGGAAAGTTTCTTGATCGATCCGAGAAATTTTTAACACGTTACTTTATTTTACAAACGAATGTCAATAAGGAAGTAAAAAACAGCATGTCTCATGCTGACCATAGTTTCCCGCTAATTTAGGGACAGAAAATAGAGAATACCTACTGTTTTTAGTGGTTGCACTTGTCATATTTAAACAGAAGAATATCTTTGCGTTTCTACAAAAATAGTCTTTTTTTTCTTCAAATTTTCTTTTTAATATTATTATTATCGAATTATTTAATAATTTAATGTATTTTTCTAAATTCTAAACGGAAGCTGTATGAAAAAAAAATTAAAAATTCATTTTTGTGTAGTAATCTCTAAAGCAAAAAAAAAAAGTGCTTATACAATTTTTTTAAATACTTTCAAAACAGCCGCGAAATATGAATTTAAAAAAGTATTAATTTTATTTGCTAGTGAAAGTAATTCATCTCGTGTACTGTAGTAAACAAACAATTTCAATTGATGTTTGCACCAGTTATTTTATTATTATTGTTATTTATTTATTTATTTTTTCGGATCTGTACGACTAAAGCCACCCCCTGTAAATTTGCATTCTTATCGATTAGTACATAAAGTTTCTGATTATAAAAAATTTTTTAAAGACTTTTAGGGGGTCTTCACTTTCTCATACAACCATAAAAATCGATTCACCATTTTGGAAGCACTTGCGTTGGAGTCGCTTTGTCTTTTTTTTTTTTTACGAGTTGTTGCTCTTCTTGTTTTTGTCCTTTTCCAAAACTTGTTCAGTTCTTAGAATGGCTTTATTCAGAAAATTTAATTTTTAACCTCTGGACTGGATAGGGTTTGTTGAGTTTGAATATTGATTATGCATTCATTTATTAGCGTCAGAATTAGATTTTTATAGGTAAATTATTCGGACTTAGTGCCCTATTGGATGGTCACAAAAAAGTCTTTATGTTACTTGAAACTGAAAGTAAAACATATTTTTGTTCCAACTTTACAACAGAATCATTCATAAACTCGACATCACTTAACAATAACATCAAATAAATATTCTATCTGTCCATCCCCTGCAAACGTCAACTTGAATTCTCGATTTTTTAAAAACATTTTACTTAAATTCACAAAACTGCTTCTTTTTTAATTCGTTTTAAACTTTTTTTTTTTTACTTTCTAAAAGTTGCCAAAAAAAGTTTTGGCAGTAACTTAAAGTTTTTCCAGTGTTTGGGGTGCTTTTTTTCCGTTTTTCTTTTTTTTTTCTTTATAAACTGAAATTCATTTAAAAAAAAAAAGTAATGTATTTTTTGCATGCATACGTTCACTAATTTTAATATTGTCATAAAAATTGTTTTAAAGGACTTGTTTCGCGTGATGTTATCTCAAATCCCATCTAAAAATAACCATATGGATATTGTAAATAGAAGTTATCTGTCCTTGACCTACTTATTTTAAAAAGTTAAAAGTAGATATGTATTTAAAACTTCTGCTAGTTTTCCTACTTGAATCAAGAGTATTTGTTCATTGTTAAGCTTAATGTAAACTACTTACGTTCAGTTTATTTAATGCAGGTAGTTTTGATAAGATTTACAAGGGGAAAGCAAAAAACAAAATGTTGAAAAATTAGTAATTTCTGTTTTTATTTTCAATTTTTGTTTACTGCACAAATTTCTAATAACCTGCGTGTTGAAATTTATATTCTTTGCATGTCAGTTCTGTAATATTTACTAAATTATTTTTTCCTGTAATTTATAGGAAAAGTAATCTATATTTTTTTCTTGTCTTGATCATAATATTTGAATACTCAATTTTTAAAGTGTCACCTTTCAATATGAAGAAACTTTATTAATACAAAAGAAAATGAAATGTAAAATATAATCTGCTGTATACATTTACTTAGTCCTCACTTAAAATTCATCAGTTAAATTACAAAGTTTAAAATGTGGTCAAGATAAAGTTATGAGCATCATGATGCAACAACAGAATAAATTTGTTTCAAAGTGTAATTTTATTTTAATTTCTAGTGTTTTCAATGAACTCTAGAAATTAAAATTACAAAAAAAAATTGTTTTATCAATGTTCTTTTTTATAGAAAATAACTATTGCATTCAAATAGATATGTTTCATAAAATCGGTGCTGGTATAGTATGTAGCCTATTTTAAAAAGCATATAAGAAAGTATTATTACTGTCTGGTTAGCAGAAATTAATTAGTTTCAATAAATAGTTGGATATTTATATCTACAAATATACTCCTACTAAGGTAGGACATATTTAAACCTGGGAGGCCACATACTATACCAGCACCAAAAAGTCATTACCCTTTGGATCTAGTTTTAACAATAATATAAATTCTTTCAGTACAAATACAAATTTAAAAAAAGATAATTATCATCAGAAATATTGTTTGACTTATTTACATGCAAACTAATGTCCTTGTTTTTATCAATGTTTATGTTTTTGTGCCTTCTGGCCTTCATCAAATGTATGCTGATCCCAGTAACCTACATGGAATATTGAACTGAACCCATTATTTAATCTATGGAGAGGAGATTGTTCTTGTTCCATGGGACAATAATCTAGTGGATTAAAGTGTTGGTTTATGAATTTAGTAATTGTGAATTCAATCCCTGGGATGAGCAGTGTGTATTAAGACTTCGTGGAAACTTGGTGAGCAGTACTAGACAATATATCCCTAGACATGGGCAGTTGGACAAAAACCATCTTAAATAAATGGTCCAGTTTGAAATTCCCTGTAGTTTATTTGGATACAACTGATGAAGACACAATTGCCAAAATGATAACAAAGATAAGAATAGTCTTAATAAAAATAAATAACTCCTCATCCCAGAAATTCAGATAGAAAAACAAAAATTGCTTACATATGGTAGGTTTTAAAAATTACATAGATAAAATATTAAAATATGCTTTTAAAAATTATGTAAACTAAATGTTAGTCATTTGTAAAATAAAAAAAAAGCTGATAAAAATGATTTACAAGAATTTATAAAAGATTATTAGCATATGCTACATTTATAAAGCATTTGATAAAAATCACACTTTTGTTGATTTGTAGTGAAAGGCTTTTTATCAGTAATCATGTATTGAATTTCTGTCATGCAGATGCCTGACAAGTTAGTTTTTCAAGTATTTTTCAAGGTTAATATGATCAATGTTTGCTATGGGTTCCATTAATTAAACACAGACAGAATCCTGCAGTTTTGTCAGATGCTTTCAGTTAATTTCACAATTCTTTTTTGTGAGAAAATTTCGTACTTGTTGTGGGGAAAGGTCCTTTCTCTGTTATACCATTTGATTAAATTATTAGTTGCTTCCTCTACTTTTTTTTATTTAGATCTCAAATCTTACCTAGTGTTCACATCATTAGTATAGGCACATAACCAAGTGGTTAGAACATTGACATTTTGATGATGAGGCCCAGTTTTGAATTTCATGGTTGATTTATCAGAAAGATAATTTATTGATGTTGTTGGTATGGGAAATACCTGAAAACCATACCCGAGCCATGTGAGTAAAATTTGGTAGATGGAACTCATTGGAAGCTGTTAACAAAACACATTGGGAATTGTTTATGGTTGTGCTAGCATGAGGTCACAAGTCATCATGACTGAGGTTTTGAGCTTGCTGGCTTTGTTCAGGCTGTTGATCATGCTAGATAACCTGCTTTCTCCCAGAAACTGTAACTAAGGTCTGTTCAGCACAGAAAATCTCCATACTAAGATTTTAAGCTGTTAATGACAAATGAAGCTTGTTCAAAATTCAATCTCAGTCAACTTCTCTTTTAAGCCCTTCATTTAAAGAGGAATCTCTCTTTCTCTTCTAATGGCAGAAATATTTTAAAATCATTAATTTTAACATCTCCCTTTAGTTCATTTGTAATAACAATTATCGGATTGTGATATTGAAAAAAATATTAAATTGAATTTTTATTTTCACTCCCTGATAATCTAGATCATAATCTTTCTTTTTAAAATTTGACTTTCTAAAAAGGAACCCAAGTTAATAACACATCTTTTTACCCAATTATTCACTATTAAAAGATCATCTGCTGTTATGATGTCTACATTATATAATGAATCCTGTTTTGCATGTATATGAGGTAGCAGTACAGAGAAAAAATTATCTTTGTGCAGTTAGATAAATTAGAACTTACAGAAATGAGTTGAAAGATTTTTATTCATCTACAGAGTGTTTGGGCTAAATTTGACAGGGTTTCAATATTTTTATTTTTTCAAATTGGTTTGGAATATCTGTAAACAGTGAATGGCATTGTGACACCTAATCACTACTGTTTTAGAGGTGTGAAAGTTAACTGACATGGACGAGTGGAAGAATATTGGGAAAGAGTCATCTGTATCATGATTCTTCTTGCTGGGCATGAAAATGCTGCAATCACAACAGCTACTCAATGTTCTTAGAACACCTGGAAAATAATAATCCATGAAATGGGAGAGTTGCAACAGATACAATTGATTTTTGGTTTAGATATTCCCTTTGTTTTTCTTAAAACAAAAAAAACCTCAAATTTAACCAGAACGCCCTGTAGTTATTAGCCAAACATTTACGTAAATTTTCAATTTTTGTTGAATTGGAATAGATAAATGTTTGATTTATTTCAGTCTCTCTAATTTCATTAAAACTTGCACACATTTCACACTTAGCTCCAGTATCATTTATGAAAGAAAATTTTTATTTTGTGTTTGACAAAATAGGAAATTGGTGGTGGCAGGGAAGATTGGTTTTTATGCATTAAGAAGAAATATCTTGGCTTTCAAATGTGGCATAACTTTTTTTTCCTCTGACAGTTTTATGTTAATTGCATGACACTGTCTGGCTTGTTCTTTATCAAACATATCTTGTATTTTTCAGTGGCAGCATGAATGTATCTGCCATACATTCTAAAGAAGGTAATGGTCAGTCTATCACAGAGGCAGTAGCTTCAACCTCTCATAGTAATTTTACATTATCTACTAATGTTACAAATGCACCTGCTATTGCTGCTACCAACAGTGAAGATAGTTCTGAAAGTGAATCTGATCTAGCAAAGAAAAAAGATATTGAAGTCTTAGAAGTAAATGACTCTGAAGAAGATTGTCTTATTGACCTTACCACTCTTCTACCCCAGGAGAAAGAAAGTTCAACTGAAGATATTTGCATAACCAAAATTGTTCACAATAGTCTTTTGGCAGAAAACATGGCAAAACGCAAGAAAAATAAAAAATCCAAAAAGGATGCTAAAACAGAATTCACAAATAGCACTAGGAAATTTCCAGACATTTTCTTTAATGATACTGTTACCTGTGGTAAAAAATATTGTGAGACCAAAAATCAATCTTGGTCTGAAAAAAGGCATTACTGCAGAATCTCTGATGAGAATTCAAATCTTGGACTTCAGAATCGTTCTAATTCATCACCACCAATGATGAGTGAAAAGCGTGTTAGTTTCTCTCTCTCTCCAACTTTCAAGCGGAAGATGAAACCTTTCACAGAGTGCTTTAAAGACTACAGAGCAGGCTGCTACAAGGTACCAACATATTTTGAAACTACAATGCAACTAGCAGAGAAACGGAAACATTCTTCCTCCATTCAGGAACCTCTTATAGTGCTAGATAGCTCATCAAGTTCAGAAGAAAGTTCTCCTTGTACCTCAAGGAAAAGTAAGTATAAACATACACATAAAGCCACCAGAAAATTTTCTTTCATGATCTTTATGGACATGTTTGTCTTCTCTCTTATGTACTGTTTTGGCACTGAAAATTATCTACTTATCTGAAATCTCTGTGATTGTTTTTTTGCAACAGTTACCTCCCATGTATATTTTTAAACTCTTGCTAAGGTGAAGCACAGAATGCACGATTATTGAAGATTTTACAAGTTTAATATTCATAAGAGTGAATCTAACTTTCCCTTTTTTCTAATTTGTTATCTATGTGCAAGAAATCAGCAAAATTCAAACCATATAAGCTTTATGAATTAAACACTTGGAATCGTTTTTATTTTAATGCAAACTTTCTATAAAGTATTCTAACTTTAGCATTAATTATTTAAATGTACTTTTTAGTTTGGGTACCTGATCATTTCCATATTTGTAGATCTTTTTGATTTTTAATGTTTTTCTAGATTATTTTTTACAATTAGATTTTTATTTTAAAGAGAAATTTTTGTGTTATGCAAAGAATTAAGAAATAAGTGTAACTTTAATTTTGATCAGAAAAATAAATTATTAAACTTTTAGTTATGTGAATTATTATTAAATATACATATGAAGGTGGACGCATGTATTATTATTTAGGTATTAATAAAACATTGCTCAATGTAGTATTAACAGAGCTATATCTATCTATATCATCCTATGTTGATGGCATAACTCTGACTTTTTAATGGGTTACGCAATCATCACGTATATTAGTCAAACTGATAGTTTAATTGATGTTCATGGGAGTTAACTCTTATAACGTTAGGTTACTGCTTTTTTTTTTTTTAATAACACTAGTAAAAATATAAATATTCTAAGATGTAGATAGAAAATTAAAATATAAATGCAGGTAGTAATCAAAGGGGTGTAATTCATAAAACGTAAAAATTAAATATTCTAAGTTTACATCTAGAAAAAAAAATTAAAATTAAAAATTGTAATTTTTTAACAAAGCAGCACAATGGTTATTTATTGTTTTATTTTTTTTAATCATTACACCCCAAGCAAGGCAATAAAGCCATTCAGATGCAAGGTGTTACTGAGTGATATAATGAGGGAAGAAAATGTTATTAATGAGAGAAAACAAGAAAACAGGAATTAGAAGACAGAAGATAACAATTGAAAATTTTTGAAGATCAAAGTTGACTGAGCAAGAAGCCTGAAGAGGGAGAAGTGAGAGAGAGAAAAGAACTTAGTTACATCTATCCATTTCAACTTGGAAGTGATGAGACCTTGCTGCTCATCTAGTATTGCACATAAATTTGTAAAATCTAAGTGCAAAAAAAAAAAAAGTTCCTCAGAACAATTACCATGAAAATATTTAGAGAAAAAAAATCTGTTATAGTGGTGGGAAAGTCACTTAAGCTGAGATGCCAAATCAGAACCAATAACATTGCAGATTCTTCTTTAAATTCTATCAAGAATCTTTAAATTCATAGAAACTCCAGACCAGATATGGCAACAATATTCAATTTCTGTAAAATAGACAATTTTTCTTGCTACAGTTTATCATGACACAGTGAACCAACTTTCCTAGCAGCAGATTTAGCAATTGATGCAATATAATCTTTCCACTTCATGTCAGTGAAAAACATTAGCCTGATAAGGTGCAAGGAGTCACTCTCTTGGAGGTTAGCATCATTCCTGCTGATGGAAGACAAAAAGTTTTCTTAGACAAAAGAGAGCAATTTTGTATTGGATTGTAAAAATTAACAATCCATTCCTTACCCCAGTTAACAGCAAATTGTAAGTCATATTGAGATTGGCTGTTAGTTTGACCTTATTGAACCGATCAGATTTAATATTAAAACAGGACTAGACATCAGTATAGATACTGATTTGAGAATTGATGACATCAGGAAAGACATTGATGAAAATTAGGAACAGTGTAGGTCCAAGGATAGTGCCTTGGGTGACATTTGTATTAATACAAAAAGCTCTAGTTCAAAAATTCATCCACAAATACCATAATATTTGAAGTTGTGAGGAAGACCAGGATGCCAAACCCTGTCACATGTCTTTGAAATATTTAAAGCAGCAGTCTGGCTATCACCATTCTTATCTAAAGCTTGATAGATGTTTTCAGCAATAATTGTTAACATATCAGGAATTGACCTAGAGAAGTGAGAGTCGTATTGCTTATTTGAAAGAAGAGACCCTATGAGGTGAAATTCTTAACCAACTCAGAGTTGTTTAGTGCCTTTAGAACTTTGCCAAAAAGAGGTAGAAGGCTGATTAAAAGTTCATCTGATTTCTTAAAGACTGGAACCACAGAAGAGGTTTCCAGCAAGCAGGAAAACAAGAAGCAGTAAGGCATTGTATTTTAAAGAGAACAGAAGCCAATTTAGGAGCACTTTTTGTGATACTACTGCCGAGATACCATCAGGTTCATATGCTTTGTGGTTTAGAGATGATATTCATATAACTCCATCCATGGGTTCTGCTATCACTCAATAGAAACTCAGTTTTAGGTGGAGAGTCAAGTAAAGATACTCTAGATGAGTAAAGAGTAGAAGAGGAAGAGAATTTATAAGCAAATTATTTTGCTTGATCAGTAGATCAAATTGAGTGATGAGTGGAAAAGTAGAAAATGTACTCTTGTTTAATGTACTATTACAGAGTTGCCACTAGTCATGAGAACTAAACTTGTTATAGGTTATATGGAGCCTCATTCAGTCAGCAAACAAAAATGTAGCTTCTTTGAGTACGCGTTTACAATTATAAGCAGACACAAAAAGGTGCCTGTTGTGATTGGAACTATGATGCTAATACAGCTGGATGAAATGATTCTTGTGGCTATAGATGCTGAGTAGGCAGGTGTTAACCAAGGAGAAGATTGTTTCACCTGGTATTTTTAAGCAGATACGAAAGCATTTATGCCAGCTTTAACCCAAGAGGAAACCTCAGTGGCACAATTCTCAATCGAAGGATTGAAAACATCAATTCAACAGTTATCTCGAAGAAAAGCATGAAATGAGGGAACTCTATTTGACCGAGCAATGGAAATATTGAATATGAATGCCAGTAACATTAGAATGATTACACCTCTTGATTAAAATCGCCGAACACAAAAATTTTGCAGATGCATGTAGAGAGAAAAAGAGACATTTCTATACAGTCAAATATTTTGTCTAATGTTGATAAGTAAAAAAAAATGGTTTCTGTTTTGTTTCCTATCTTTACAAATTATTTTTTTTACTGGAAGTTTGGGTATCTGTTTTTTTCTTTCGAGTGAAAATGAAGAAATTTAAAAATGGTTTCTTTTCTTCTTTCAGTTTTTATTTCTGTTTATCAAAATTGTCTTTTTACTCTTTTTGCATTTATTTAGACAATTTTAAAAAAGTTGGTCTCTTGTATTCTTTTGTGCATCCTTATTTTAATAATTCTCTATATACCCATGTTTATCCTTTCATATTTTAGCTTTAGTTCTTTCATTTGAAACTTCAACATTATCTTAATTTCTATTTTATTTTACCTTTTTATTCTCTTTAAATATAAGATCTTTTTTTTTTTTTTTTTTCTATAAAACTTTCAAAACTTAAAGCAGTTTTAATTATATATATTTAAAAAAAAAATTTACATTTTTACCTTAAAAAACATTATCAGTATATTGTTACTTTTAACTTGAATTTTTCTTTTATTAATTCAGAGTACAAGAAAACACTCACTCGCAGGTGGGAATGGAGTGATTTTGGTTTGAAGTATAGGCAGAAACGGAGTGAATACCCAGGAGTAGAATTTAGTATCATGTCATACAATCTACTTGCCCAGGACCTTTTAGAATCTCATCCTCATCTTTATACTAACAGTGACTGGAAGGTGCTCCTCTGGGAATATCGGAGAGCTCGACTGCTTGAAGAAATTGATGAACTCTTACCAGATGTGAGTAAATAGCCTTCATTTTGTTACTTAAGTTTTCATATAGACAAACAGAAAAATAGAAATCCTAATTGATTCTAACTTGGAAGATTGGACACAAATAATGCACTCTGATCCTCTGTAGAAAAGGGTAATGGTTGTGAAGTGGAATCATAGCATAGGCACTTGTAAACTAAATTTTGTATTGTCGGTTTATTTTCAGGTCAATAAAGACTTGAAATTGTTGTTTTTTTTGTCCTTGCCATTGTGCAATGATGGGCTTTTTTAACAAAAATGAATTGTCACAATATGAAATTAGGTGTTTCTGTAATACATTGGGTCCATACTAGATTGGGTAGGATACATACAAAATGAAGTAGGCCCTAAATGATTTTATCTAGGCCTGGTTTTTGTAAAAAAAAAAAAAATTATAAGGATTTCAAAGAAAATAAAGCAAGTAAATGAAAACTACTTTTGTGATCGTGTGCCACTCAGAAGGTAGGGAATTCCAGTATGTAGTTAGGGTGCATTTGAGAATAGTTGGTAAGAAGCCATCAGTTTGAAAGTGACAAGTTGCATGTTGTAATGTAGAGATGGGCAATAGTCGTTGGAGAAAACCTGGTTAAAAAAAAAAAAAAAAGAGATGTAGAGTCCATTCCTTACCCCAGTTAACAACAGATTTTTTGAGATTAGCTGTTAAATTGAACCGATCAGATTTAATATTAAAACAGGAGTAGATATTTGCTGTCAGTAAGGACGTTGATGAAAATTAGGAACAGCGTAGGTCCAAGGATAGTGCCTTGGGTGACATTTGCATTAAAGAAAAAGCTCTAGTAAAGTGACTGTTCAAAACCACTTTTATTTCATGATTTGATAAAGATTGAAGCAGATCAAAAATTCATTCACAAATACCATAATATTTGAAGTTATGGGGAAAAACCAGGATGTCAAACTCTGTTCATATGTCTTTGAAACATCCAAAGCAACAGTCTGCATATCACCATTCTTACCTAAAGCTTGATAGCTGTTTTCAGCAATGATTGTCAATATATCAGGAGTTGCCCTAGAGATGCAGAAATCATATTGCTTATATGAAAGAAGAGACCCTATGAAGTGAGATGCTTAACCAATTCAGAGTTGTTTAGAAGGTTAACCCTTTGTTGCATCTTGGTTACAATTGTAACCAAGATGCAACAAAGGGTTAATTGGCTGATAAAATGATTACACTGTTCACCTGAATTCTTAAAGATTGGAACTACAGAAAAAGAGACAGCAAAAGAGATAGTTAAATGCAATGAGAGTTCTCATTGGTTGAATGGAAGATCTGGTCAGTTAGTCTACTGTGAAAAAGGAAAGAAGTAGCAGAATATATTTTATATGTCTCTTATCTACCCATGCCTAGATTTCCAGGTGGATCTCTGAATAAAGAACCCAATATATTAGAAACGATTCGTGTTTTCTTTTTTTCACTGAAACATTAATTCACCTTTCCTTTCCTTGTAAATGTACACTAGTCCTTTCCCAGTTTTTGTTCACTGTTGTAAATGAGCCTGTCAAGTCTGCATAAGACTGAGAGGGTCATATTTACACCTAAATCAAGTTCTTTCTGAAGCTGTGGTTCCTACTGTTCTCTTTATCCTCCATTCAGCCTCAGTAAAGGGTGATCAGGACTATTCTAAGTGTTTTTTTTTTTTTGATTGTTTATGAATGCTGCTCCTGTTCATTTAGTATAGGTTCCTTCAATCATTTTTCGATACCTAAATTTAAATTGATAATTTTAAAATAAATAAGTTATCTTCAAGCTTTAAAATTAGGTCTATTTAACATATTAAAAAAAATGTTTTTACCAATATTTTCTAAAAATAATTATTTCAAACTGATTTCAGTCAATTATGAATAAGTCCTGAAATTTTCATCAAAATCAGATGATTATTTGATTTTTGCAAGAATTTCCAAATTAACATGTCTTTCACAGTCAAAAAATGCCTTTGCGTAATATTACATTTTGATGTAATAAACTCTAGCGTTAATTTATCCCTCTCACTGACGAGAGAAAAAAAAAGATTTTCTATCACTAAATGAGCCTGTTAGAACCTGTTAGAAACAATTTAAAAAAATTGTAAAATAAAAATTAAAAAATACTTTGATTTATCTTAATGGTAGCATAAATATTTTGCTGAGAAAACTTTGTTTTTATTTAGTTTTGAGGCCTTTTCCATCAGATTATGCTGCTTTTTTCAGTGTTTTTTTTTTTTTTTTTTTTTTTTTGACGTACCTAATTTTAGTATGTTTCATGGAAGCATTAAGTAGTATAAAGTAAAGTTTCCATTTTATAAACAAAGAAACACATAAACCAGCAATAAAAGTTTGATAGAGAAACAATTGCCTTTGAGCCAATCTCTCAAGTTTTGCCCCTACCCAATCCCAACTTTGCTCTTTATCTCTCTCTCTTTGCACTTTGTCCACCAACTCCCCGTACCCTTTCCAATCACAGGTTTATAGATCATAATCTCTTTTACCAAGGCTAACTTTTCTGTTCTAGCTAAAATGGGATATGTGGATGGTATATAATATGGTAGTTTTTGTACTGATATCCTCATCTTTGTTTTTATTATCACAGCATTTCAGCTGTTGTGCCTTCCTGTCTTTAAGTGCCTAACATGGACAGCAGAATGAGAACAATCTATCTGCATGGATTAAGTAAAGTTCAAAATTCCTGATGGTTACCTGGATCAACAGACACCTGAAGAAGGCCAGAGATCATAACAGCTGAAACATTGTGATAACAACAAAGATGAGAGCATTAGTACAGATGTAAATAATAGGATAGTTTCATGATTGAGTCAGTCAACACCTATAAAGATGGGTAGATAATAATTTTCCTTTTGTTTATCTTTTTTTTATAATTCAAACTTATGGTCTGTATTGTTTCTTTTTGTTATTTTGTCCAATGTTTCTTAAGAACCTAATTTTTTTTTTTTTAAAGTAATCTCTGTATCATTTTAGAAAATATGAACTTCATTATGAGTAAATAAATGATATTCTTGATTGCCATATTTTCCAGCTTACAAGATGCACTTTTTTTTCTGAAACAACACTCTGAAAAATACGTGTGTATCTTCCAAGACAAATGTATCGGTTACTACCATGACATAGATGGTACATGACTGACAGTAGGGATGACTCTGCAGATGATAGTTTAGAGCTTTTACATGAATCCAGTGTAATGAGTTTTGGGGATTTGAGGATGAATAAAATTTATTTGATTGTTTCATATTTTTACATGCATATTTAAAAAATATTTCATTCATTTTTATGAAAATAAAATCACCCTTGGACA
The DNA here is from genome assembly GCA_037127315.1 of Ascarosepion bandense. NCBI lineage: Eukaryota > Metazoa > Mollusca > Cephalopoda > Sepiida > Sepiidae > Ascarosepion > Ascarosepion bandense. The sequence goes on along the minus strand of JBBBDQ010001827.1, from coordinate 1,275,838 downwards.
ATGAAAGATACATAGTATATTTACTAGCCCCCAACTAGTATGTCATTGCTATACAAACAAAATTGGAAGAGTGATTAATGTAAACGATTCGTGGTGTCAGTATGTGAGAGATGCATGGTGAATGTGTTGTTGTATGAGAATGACTTGTTTTTTTTTTTTTTTTTTTTCTTAGAAATTTCTTTGCTATATTATGGTGCATCTTCCAAGACAGAAAATATTGTATTTATTTTAATTCCTTTTGTAAACAAGAATATTGTTGCATATAAAATAGTAATTTATACCAGTATATAGTAACAAAAACCACAAGATGAACATTTATACACCAGATGGACAAGATTCTTATAAGACTACTGAACTTCTAAATGCCAATGTACATTTTGTTCATTTGCTACTGGTTAAGTCATCAACTTCTAAATCTCATTCAGTAAGTTTTTTCATATTTAAATACTTGATTTTATTTTTCCTCAGATCATGTGTCTCCAGGAAGTTCAATGCAATCATTATCATGATTTCTTAAAACCCAAATTAGAGAAACGAGGTAAATTACTTTTTTAATTGTTCCTTATTATACATAAGCATAGAATGCTTTGTTTTTAATTAACATGAGATATCATGATTGATATGCTAATATCTTTTCTTTTCTTGTTTTTCAGCATATTAGACTGAGTTTTCTTTGTGTATGGCTGCTTTCTCATGTGCAGCACATTTTTTATCAGTTTCTTTTTTTTTTTTGTTTTTTTTTGTTTTTTAAGTAATCATTTCACCCCAAGCAAGACAGTGCTTCCACTTGTGTGCAGGGAGTTACATAAGAGGAACAAGTTACAGGGGATGTCAGAGAATGGATAAGAGAAAGATGAGAACACTGGTGTGAAGAGAGCTGCATGAGAGTAAAGTGGAAAGGAAGAATATGCTACAAGGGTTGTCAGGGAAAGGATGCGAGTAAATCGAAGGTATTCCACAGGTGGGAAGTGTGAGAAAAGAAGCTGGTAGGGTAGAAGTTGCAGTTAAATATTATTGGTTTCACTGTAAAAAAAAAAAAGTGGGATCTAGTTGCTAGTCTAGTAGCTCAAATAAATTCATGCAGAGAGAGCACCATGGAGCTAAGCTCATTGAAGCAAAGTATTTGTAGAAGAGACAGAAGGAAGCCACATTACGTCAGTGAGAAAGTAACTGGAGTTAAGCTACCAGGTTGTGATTGATTACAGTGCAGATTCTTCATTGGATTTTGTCAAGAACCCCGAGATGACTAGCAGGGGCACCTGACAAGATGTGACAGCAGTATTCAATGTATGGGCCGATGATAGATATAACACATCACTCAATGAAGTACTAACCTTCAAATGGTACATGACAAAATTTGGGCCCAATCGGATTATTAGTTTACAAATTACAGTTACTTAAGTGAAGCTACTGTTGCAAATTTTAAACAATGAAAAAAACTGAATTTCATGTTTTGATAAAACATTGCTTTCTGACCGGAAAAAATACTGTTCAAGCAAAGCAATGGCTTGATATTTGGACTCTGCTCCGTCGAAAACAATGGTTAAAAGGAGATATGCTGACTTTAAATGCAGATGTACAGACACAAATGATGCTGAACACTCAGGTTGCTCATAATCGGCAGTTGTCCTGGAAAACAAAAAATTCCACAAACTCGTTTTGGCCGATCGTAAATTGAAGTTGCATGAGATAGCAGAGGATTTGAGCATACCAGAAGGCAGTGTATTCACCATTTTGTATGAACATTTGTCAATAAGAAAGCTGTGTTTAAAATGATTGCCACGTTTGCTCACAGTTGATCAGAAACAACATTGTGTTGATGATTCAGAGCATTGTTTGCAACTATTTCAATGTAACAAGGAGTTTTTGTGTAAATATATGACAATGGATAAAACATGGATCCACCACTTTACTCTGGAATCAAATCAGCAGTCAGCTGAATGGACAGCAGCAGATGAAATCTATCCAAAGCAACCAAAAACATAAACATCAACAGGCAAGGTTTTAGCCTCTGTATTTTGGGATGCATAAGATGTTTTACTCATTGATTATCTTGAAAAAAGAAGAACTATCAATAGTGAATATTATATAGCATTATTGATGTGTTTGAAGAAAAAAAATTGCCAAAAACGGCCACAAATGAAGAAGAAAAAGTGATCTTTCAGCAAGACAACGCACCGTGTCACAAATTGATTGCAACGATGGTAAAACCACATGAATTACACTTCAAATTGCTTCCGCAGCCACCTTATTCTCTAGAACAAGAGATTTGGCTCCAATGAAAAAGTGATATCAGAAACTGGGGCATATTTTGAGGCCAAAGACAAATCGTTCTACAAAAAAGGGATCAAATCGTTAAAGAAGCATTGGAATCAGTGTATCTCTCTAAAAGGAGACTATGTTGATGAATGAAGTGGAATTTTGACTTAAAATTGTTTTATTAGTTAGGCCCGGGATTTATTGAGTGATGTGTTATATATGTGCAAGACGGATTCAGATGATAAAAACTTCTTGGCCCTACACAGGGAACTGACCTTTTTAGCAGCAGATTTAGCTATGGATTCAATGTAGTCATTCCACTTAAGGTCAGCTGATAGAGAAGGCACAGTGTTTTGCTCTCAGGGAGACTCGCCTGATCCATGCTGATGGTGGGGTAGTAGTGAATGTCTTTGATGGTTAAGGGATAGCAGCTTCATTTTGGAAGCATTAAAATTTATAAGCCATTTCTTACCCCAGTCCACCATAGATTGGAGGTCCTTTTCAAGATCCAACAGCAAGGTTTGTTTTGTCAGCAGTTTTTTTATCGAGGCAGGAGTAAATGGTGGTGTTGTCAGCATAAATGCCTACTTGGGATCTGATTACATCAGGGAGATTGTTGATGAATATCAGAAAAGCGTAGGACCTAGAATAGAGCCTTGAGTGACACCTGCGTTCGTATGATAGTATCTTGAAGCATGCCTGTTCAATACTCCCTTCATTATTTAATTTGAAAGGAATGACTGGATTAGATCAAGCAAATGTCCAGTTATACTGTTATATAGCAATATACAACAAACACGTATATATATAAAAATATATTAATATTTTTATTAATGAACGCTGGACCGTGTCGCCTAGTGGACAGAGAGTTGAGGGAGCGCTTCCAGAGTTGACAGGGGTGACGACGTGAGTGTATACTCTCTCTTACTCGTCTAGTTTCTTCTCGAGACTGTCTTCTTCGACTTCTCTGTTTCGACTTCTGACTTCGACTGTGACTCGACTTCTCTTCTACTGTCGAGGCTGGAGACTCGAAACTGATTCGGTTCGACTTCTCTTCTACTGTCGAGGCTGGAGACTCCAAAACTGATTCCCTTCGACTTCTCTTCTACTGTCGAGGCTGGAGACTCCAAAACTGATTCCCAAGACTGTGTTTTTCGCAGTCTTTATATATCTTCCAAAAGCGGAAATTGTTTCTTCCGGTTTTTTCTTGATCACGCGACGCCTACGCGACGCCTACGTAAATTCTCAGAGACCCTGTCTATTTCCGCTCTGCCGGAAATAGGGTCAAAGTGACATCCGCTACTTTTCATCAACCGGGAACGCCCACGCTTCCTCGGCCTTCTTCGGCTGGGCCAGATTATTATATTACACTCCTCGCCCACCCATTTTTCAAAATGTTCGCCTAAGAACATTTTAAGTGCAACATCCTCACTCTCCTCCCCATGCCACACAAGCCCTACAATTGTATAAAACATGTGCATGCCAAAACAACAAAAACATGTGCATGCCAAAACAACAAAAACATGTGCATGCTGAAACAAAAAAAAACAACAAAAAAAAATATATAGGGGAGCCTACATCGGCAACCCGACAATGTTCGTGTCCATCTTGAAAATTGTTCTACCAGCTCGATGTTTCATTGTTCTTTTTTTTTTTTTTTTTTTTAATATCCATTTTCACAGAATTGGACAAAGTTCTTAAAAATGTTCATTTTCTCTCTCGCGTCTGTCCATAAGCGTAGACTCTTCGATGCATAATCACATGATTATTAAGCGGTAACCGCGCTCCCAGTTTCTAAACTGACATCGAGTAAATGACCTTTGATCAACACCATGTGTGCTTCTGCTCGAGTTTATTGTTACCACGTAACCTCATTTAATTTAATTTAATTTCAAACATACTATGTTTGAACACAGAAAACAATGGTCATTATTTGCCGTACATAACATTCACAGTCTGACCGAGAAATGTTCAATAGAAATTTAAGAAAATTACCCTGATTCCAACGTTGATCCGCATGCAATTTACTTGTGGAGGATATTAATTTAAAAAAAAAATGGACCCGTAACTCGCGGCTCCCAGCTGGTACAATGTTTTCCATTCCCTGAACTACATCCTCTGGATTCGAACCCAAGCATATCTGATCTGTCAACATCTCTCTGTTTAACGCCGAGACATTTGAACGCCCGTTGACCTATCGTCAACTTCTTCGGGAGTTCCACATACCCTTCACTAAATCTCTCCATATTTACTAGTTTTCAGAAATTAATATATCTTCAAAAGATATTTCACAAATCACATAAATGAAAATTCACAGAGGATGTTGAACAAAAGCATAAAAGTGAAGTACTTTCACGTAAATAAAAATAAGTTTTAGATTTGAATTTAATTTTCCCAAATCTCCCCAAATAATCCGATTCCACCATATTGATAACAAAATATCTTTTCAATATCTGACTCATATCGCGAAACACTGAGACGCGGGTGAATGCTTTAAGAATATATATAATCGGTGTATTCGCAAAAAATAACCAAACAATGCAGTTGTCTTCAAGCAACGATGTTGAGATATATTTATAATTGGCGATTTTGTTGGCTGTTGTTAACTGCATAATTAAAATTACACTTTAAAACTCTCGATAACATTTAAGTCATTTCTATGCTGTAGAAATGTCACGCAAAACACAAACATTTTTAAATTTTGACAATTATCTGTGTAAAGATTACAAATTGACGTTTACGAAAGAATAAAATTAAAGAACCCTTTCGTTTCTCCGATTTTCCCATTGTGGTAGCATTCAGTTATATTTATAATTTGTCAATATTTACCAAACTTGATTTAGTTCATGCAATACAAGGCCAAATGGAGAAAATGGAGAGGGTCACTTTCCGCTAATACTCCAATTGAGGAAAATTTGTGTACGTAGAACATCGACTGTTTTTTTTTTTTTTTTTTTTAATTCGGCTCGAGTACTGATCAGAAAAACACAACTATTTCAACCATACAACTGACCTTCATAATCACATTGAGAATAGTTGTTCGGCAATATTTCTATCGGGTTGTCTGAAAAGTTCATGCCGCTTTTTAAGTAAAATTAAGACACAACCCAAAATTATTTCATTAAATATTTATTCTACGAAACATTAACTATTTTCTCACTTCACATATATGGTAAAACATTAAGAAAAAAATAAACCACCAACTCAGATGCCCTAACCCACAGACAGGCAAACATCTCAACCCTCTCCCTCTCGTCAACTTCAATACCACTTAATTTTAACACTTTCTTCCTCATTTTAACACCCCACTGTCAATTTTAACACTTCACTTTACACTTTCTTTCTCATCAACCCCAAACCTAATGCTCTACTCCCTACATGTAGTCTGTTTCACCACCTCCGTGAATAATCCATATTTCTCATTTCTACGGTCAGATCGGCAACAATATGCTGTCCCATTTTTTTTTCAACCAGACCTACTATAAACACGAGCAGAGAACACACACACTATCAAATCAAAGTGACACTTTACCTTGCGATGTCCAGTCGCGCGGCTGCTAAATTTTCGTCTTCGTTTTTTTTCTGGTGGCAGTTTTAATTCCGGAAATTTCAAGTCTGTTGAATTTTCAATCGTTGTTGCGGTAACCCAATAATGTACGCATCAATGTTTTGTTGTGTCAAAACAGTAGGTCACGGCACCAAATGATGTTTTTGTTATATAGTTAACTGTCCGGTACAAGGCCACAAACAAACACGGGGGTATATATAAAAATATATATTATATTTTTATTAAAGACGATGGACCGTGTCGCCTAGGAACAAAGAGTGAGGGAGCGCTTCCAGAGTTGACAGGGGTGACGACGTGAGTGTATACTCTCTCTTACTCGTCTAGTTTCTTCTTCGACTTCTCTGTTTCGACTTCTGTCTTCGACTGTGACTCGACTTCTCTTCTACTGTCGAGGCTGGAGACTCGAAACTGATTCGGTTCGACTTCTCTTCTACTGTCGAGGCTGGAGACTCCAAAACTGATTCCCTTCGACTTCTCTTCTACTGTCGAGGCTGGAGACTTCAAAACTGATTCCCAAGACTGTGTTTTTCGCAGTCTTTATATATCTTCCAAAAGCGGAAATTGTTTCTTCCGGTTTTTTCTTGATCACGCGACGCCTACGTAAATTCTCAGAGACCCTGTCTATTTCCGCTCTGCCGGAAATAGGGTCAAAGTGACATCCGCTACTTTTCATCAACCGGGAACGCCCACGCTTCCTCGGCCTTCTTCGGCTGGGCCAGATTATTATATTACAATACTATAGCCCTGTAACTTGGATAGAAGCCCAGCATGCCAGACTCTGTCAAATGCTTTCAAGATATGTAGGGCAATAGCTTGAGCTTCACCATTCTTATCGAGAGCCTTATATATATATATATACTCTATGATAGTCATTAACATACCAGCAGTAGTCCTGGTGAAGTGGAAACCATACTCTTTATTGGAGAAGCTGTGAGATGTTGAACCACTTCAGCATTGTTAATAGCCCCAAACACTTTGCCAAAAATTGGTAAGAGGCTGATAAGGCAATAATTAGAGGGGTCTGAGGGTTCTCCAGAGTTCTTAAATACAGGAACCACAGAGGAGGACTTCCAGCAGGCAGGAAAGCAAGAAGCAGAGACAGTAGTTGTAGAGTTTGGAGAGGACAAAGTTGTATTCAGAGGCACATTTCTTAGGACAGTAATTGGGATTCTATCACCTCTGCTCGCCTTATGGAGTTCAAGCATTGAAATTATGTTAGAGACCAGCAAGGGGGCAATGTGAACGTCACTCAATTGAGCCTCAGTTGTAGATGGGAAGCTGGGTGTGGATACTCCAGAGAAATCAAATGTTGAGTTGGTGGAGAATCTGCGAGCAAAGCAGTTGGCCCTGTCCGCTGAAGATCTGAAGACCTTAAATTTATTGATTAAATAGGGATTGAGGGCTTGCTGTTGTTTAAAACATTTTTACAGAGCTGCCAGTACTCTTTGGAGCTAAACTTGCGAAATGCTATATATACATTGCTTCATTCTTTCAGCAAACAACAGCTTAGCATCATTTAAGATTGTCTTGCACTCATTACGACCAGAGGCAAAAAGACGCCTATTATGGTCAGACTCGTGTCTTCAATAAATCCAGAAGTGATTCCTATGAGCAATAGCAGCTGAGCAAGTGATAGAAGTGAAACAGATATTGCTGTGAGTAAGATCCATTCGGGTTATTAGAGAAATGCTTTGGGAAATCCACCACTTGCATAAGGAATTGAGTGATTAAAAAGTTCATGGTCTGGACACCAGTAAGATCTGTGACAGTTTTCCAGCCACTTGGCGTGGTGGGTATTAAAGTCTCCAAGCACAAATATATTAGTAGAGAGGAAATGGCCTTATCTATATTGTTTGAGATGCTGTCAAGTATTGAACAATCAGGAGATGAAGGGGAGTGGCAGAGAAAGAAATGATAGCTGAGCTTAGTAGAGAGAGACTGAGACACATGTAAGAATAATCTAGAGATTCAAGAGAAATCACTATCTAGAGGGAGATGTTTGCTGACATAAACGTCAATTCCATGCATATGGACATAGGAGTCCTTCTTAAAGAGAGAAATGTAATCAGGGATATAGAAATCAAAAGAAGGAATAGAATGGTCAAGGTTAGTTATACCGATAGCTAAGATGTCAGGTGAGTTTATATAAAGGAAGGATTCAACGCTGCAAAAGTTGGTACAGGTACCACAGGTGTTCAAGAAAGAGATGCTAACACGTTTAGGTGATTTTTATTTAGCTGGTTTGGTATTAATTCTTACTTTGTGTGATGTCATAATTAGAGATTTTTTTGGTAAGGAGAGGCCTAGAGTAGTAGTATCAGTCGGTAGTCAAATGCAATATATGTAGGAAGAAAACTAGTGCATACTGCAGCATAATGTGCCCTTAAGGTTGCACTTGCAGGGACACCCACCCATGCGTGACATGGCACTGCAAGAAACCCCGATATTATTCAATTGTTGATCAGAGCAGCCTCTCAAGATGCCATGCTCCTAACTACCAGTCGGAAGCAGTAACCTGGTACCCTCAGAATGAAGAGACGTTGCCACCATCCACACACATTACAAAAAGCTTGCAACAGCACTGCTATTAAGATCTGAGGAGAGGAAAGAAACCGGGAACCTCTTCCTAAACAGGAAACAAGAGATGAGCCTCTACTCCTGTTCAAAAGAGGGAGGTGTAGTGGGCAATAGTAGGGTCTATCTACTCCAATTTAAAAAGAGATCTACTAAGTTTTAGTTTGGTTGAAGTGAGATCAGTTAATAGTCATAAGAGAATTTTAAGATACTTTTCCTTAAAAATTCAAAGGGAAAAAAAATATTAGCCTTTGCTGACAGGACTACTAAAAGAGCTAACTGAAATCTTAAGCGACACAAGTATATTTTAAAATTTATCCAATGCTTTATGCAAGGGGGTGGATAAAAAAATTTAATTTTAATTTTTTAAAACTAAGCTTTTGGAAAAAGCATCAATCCAGCTTAAATGAAACTCTATTTGGTTATACTGTAATTATCTATAGTTGTTATAGGAGAAAATATGTAAGACTTTACAGAGGATTAGTTTGTTAGCAAAATCAATGATGTGAATATATAACAAACTGGTTTTATCTTAAATTTTTAAACTTTCTATCTTTTTATATATATATATATATATATATATATATATATATAATGATTTTTTTTTTGTTTTTTTTTTTTGTTAACCATTTCAACTGGACTTCTTCCACCTTTGTAAAGGTGTTATCTAGTACCAAACTAAAGTCAGTGCTTCTGATACTGTCAAGGAATGACACTGGCCTTGTCAGCATTTTAGGCTTGCCAATGAAAGCTAGTATTAGAAAAAGTTGATTGAATCTTCAGAGAAAATGCTATAAGAAGATATAATCTGGCAAAAAAGTCCAAATTAACTGGATAATACAATCATCTAGAAAACTCTAGAGAAGGAATTTACATAAGTGTGAAATGTTGACCAGCATAAGAAAGAAATATACAAACAGTAATTTTGAATACATAAACTTTTTTTAATATTTGAGTGGGGATGGGTAATAAAATAGTATTCTACTTTTTAAAAGTTTCTTCTATGCATATGTAATCTTCATTGGACTTATTTGATTGTTGCAAGAAAAATGCTCATCTGATTTCCACTATTACATTATTTCTTCAATCTTTTGTAGGTTACTTTGGAATCTATTGCAAAAAATCTGGCGATCAATCTGATGGTTGTGCGACATTTTTCAAAGTGATGAAATTTGAATTGCTGAATTTCCGTCAGGTCTTTTACCAAAAAGGTGGTATCCTCGATCGATGTAATGTTGGATTGATTGTGAGCCTCAAGCCCAAAGCGTCAGTTCCAGATCAGGATAGCAGTGAGCTCTATGTAGCCAATACACATTTACTGTTTAATCCACGGAGAGGAGATGTAAAACTAGCTCAGCTCATCCTTCTTTTTGCCGAGCTAGACAAAGTTGCCTATAAATGCCACTTGAATTCTAATACCATCATTTACCATCCAACCATTGTTTGCGGAGACTTTAACTTTGAACCGTTTTGTCATATTTATGATTTAATTGCATCACGATATCTGCATTATGAAGGTCTGCTAATTCAGCAGATGGCAGGAATGTCTAAGAGTCAATCTGGCCGTGATAATTACTTGACAAAAGATTTTTTCCCATCTTATTTGAACATTACAAATTCATGTCAATTTGCAGAGACTGTCAAAGAACGTAATTTAAAAGAAGCTTCCAAATTACTGAAAAAATCGTCCATGTATGTTGAGCAATCAAAAAATATCAAAGAAAAACCCTCCAAATCAGCAGAGCCCAATGATTCACCAAGGCATTCACCTCAGTCAAAGGAGATTTCTGTGCCACCAAGCCTGGAGGAAATCTTAACACCAATGAATTCAGGAGAAATTAGTCATTATTTTAATTTTGTTTCTACATACGAACATGTGATAAAGCATAAAAAACATTTCAGAGTAGAGGTGACTAGTTACCATAAGTTTACTTGTGCAACTACAGACTATATATTCTACAGTGTCGATAAAAAATCCACACACTCCAAGAAAAATAGAGGTCGGTCAGCTGACAGTTCAATTCCTGAAGGAAAATTAAAACTTTTATGTCGTTATGGACTCTTTTCTACAGAAGACGTCAAGAAAATGAACAAGCTTCCAAATGCCGAGTTTGGATCAGATCACTTTTCACTTGTTGTTCATTTTTTATTGACTTGATCATTTATCGAGTCTTTCCGGGCATTATTCACTCCTTTCAGAAGAAATATCAATTTATTATTCAGCTAACATTTTATATAAAAGACTGAAGGTTATCATTGTTGGTATTTGAATAATTTTTGAAGACCTGAATTTTTATTTTTTATCACGTGAATACTTCATGTTCATTATTCTAATTTACATTAAACATTCAGTCAGTTAAGTGCCATATGTGATACACGCTTGGGCAATCATATCTCGAAAGAGACATGACTGACTGGGCAGAAGATTATCCTGCAGTAGGTTGTTATTGCTTTCTGCGGTAGACTGGTTGCCAACCAAGGCTAGAGAACCCAATCTGTCCTGTTGTTTGACCCATAACTGGAAGGAAGAGACAGATTAATATCTTTCCCAAGGGTATTTGCGTGTATATGATTGCAACGAATTCAACTGGAATTCGAACTCGACTCTCCGATTTCTCGTTTCGAGTTGATATCCACTGGACCACAATGCACATTAAACATTAGTTACTTTAAAAATGAATCTTGCAATACTTGGTTATGTACATAATCTCATATGGTAATTTACAATAACTGAAAAAGTTTATTCAAAAGAAATAAGATGGTTTATTCATTTGAAAATGTGTGAAAATAGAAAAGTTGAGTCAAGGAAGAAGAAAATGTGTTCAGATAAATTCCATGTAAAAAAAAAAAATTTTAATCTTAATAGCAAACACAATATGATAGTGGCTCTTATTCACAGTGTCACTAATTCAATTAGTTGTTCTGTCACATTTAGAAGATTCTAAGACTTATTGCAGCTTTGAATGCCATTGTGGTAAATTTATTTCAAAAGAGAAATGCTCTGTTTAAAGAAAACTAATTAAGAGTTAGAAATTATAGAAAGTGGGGAGCATCTCTCATTTTTAAAGTTTGATTCATGACTTTTAAATTAATACATTTTGTACCCATTTTTGGATTGATGGTTGAGGTTGAAGGTACCAATATTTGTCAATTACTCAATCTATTGGCTACTACTAGTTCTTAACATGGATTGCAAGTTGATAGGAGTTTGTGTTTTCCTCACTTCCTGCTTTTTAGCTTTGCCCGATAAGTGCTTTGAGACACAATCACAAAATTAATTTTATCAATAAAATTAAAATGTTTCAATTTTTCTTTTTAAATAGGAAAAAAATTTTGTCAGCGGTTTCATCGTTCTGATTGTGTCTGCTATTTCTGCTATGAAGAATTAGTTGTTAAGAATTATTATTTGTTCTAAAGTTTAGCAATTTCGTTTCATTTGTTAAATTGTGTTAATATGGGTGCATATTTGATACAGCCATGTGCATTAAGAATTATTTTTCAAAAACTGATGGAACAAGGTAAATTCCCTTTTTCCATAAAAAGATAAAGAAATGAGCAAAAATGAAATGTTTACACTTTTGCATTTCACAGAAAGTATCAAAGACAAATGAAAGAGTAAACACTTTACTTAATTTTTATTTCAGCCAATTTAAGATTCAAGAAGAAATATAGATTTTTGTAGGAAGTAAATTTTCAACTATCATAAAAGTGAATTCTCTTTTTTAAATTTTAATTTGTAAGTTAAGATGCTATGAAAGATATGCTCTTAAAACCCAGTATATGGAGGGAGAAGGACATTGAATTTGCCATTATAAAAGAAATAATTTGAATTTATTTCACAGTTTTATGATGTAGGGCTTAGAGAAATTCTACTTGCAACTAAGGAATAGAACACGCAGCAATCCATGTATATTAATAATAAAGAAAAGTATTAGTCAATGGTGATTTAGCTAACTATAAATTTACCTTTTAAAAACTGAAGACTTAATTTTAAAAACCCCGAAGAACAATATTACTTCTGAAAAAATATTTTTCTTTTTCCCTGTCATAGAAAAAGTAACAAAGTTGCTGGTTGTTAAAAACACATTGTGACTGTTACATTGCAGCTGTTGTGAAAATATGGCATTTATTACAGCATGGGACAGTAACTTCAGTTTATCTTGGAGTATTAGTCACCAACAATAGATACAAATAAATCTTTGTATATAATAAGGTGACTTGTGTGGATATAGGGAGCCTTAACTATACTGTAGGTAGGTAAGTACAAATGAGTGTATTGAAAATGTACAAAAATGGATATTTTTGTTTCTTGAAGCTAACCAAGAAACATAGCTGTTTAAAGTTTTGCAGATCTGTTTAACTTTTGATTCATGATATATATATCTTAGTAACATTTGACATACCAAGTAAAAAATTTAATTTTTATAGAGTTGAAGAAATTAGCAGTTTGTAAATGTATGAGAAAATAGTGATATAAAAAAAAAATTGCAAATCTTTACTATAAATGTCATTTTCTTTTTATGGTTACATTCTGAATTTAAAACCTGCTTTTGTGTGTATGCATAAGTATAAAAAAAAAAAACAAGTATACAGCAAATAATGAGTTATATGAAAATTGATTTAATACAGGAATCCCTCAATTAGTGCAGCTAATGTGCACATTGGTAAGTATAAAAAAAATCCATTTTCACTTATGATTAACTGAAGAATGTTTTGCCACTCAAATCAAAAATGCATTAACCAAGGGATTTCTGCATATTTTTAAACATAACTTCATAAACGTAACCTAAATTAATGTTTATTTTTAATAATATTCCATAAGCTCCTTAAAATGGATATTTTTTTTTTTTTTTTTTCAAGAAGTTCTAAAAAAAATTTTTTATTGTGACCAAGATTTTTATCCTCTTCCTTCTAGTTTTCTGACTATTGATTTGTTA